>JAOWBB010000011.1:4900407-4989242 GCA_028565995.1 Ricinus marginatus
TTAAAAAAACTCTGAATCGTTCCCCCCCCCCCCCCCCAAGCTGGTAACATGGTTCCGAGGTCGCAGGTCACCGGGCCGTAGCCTTTAAATTTATTCCCGAAGGCGGGTTTGCGTGATCACTGTCGAAAATGCGGTTAAGCACTGCTGAGATATACGTCCGAGGATGGTTTAAAACGGGTTTTTAAGTCGCCCCGGGAATCTCGTAAAAGGTTCTCCGACTGTTAAAGAAGAGAAAGAAAGAAAAATAGCCGGGGATTAATTATATGCGCCAAACGGATTCATTTTTCCCGTCAGAAGCGTCGTGCCCGCTTAAAAGGGAAAAACAGTGCCTGAAGGTACGCGTTTTGGAAAAAAAAAGGCACTTTCTCGAACCTCGACAAACCTAACGATTCCTCCTCCTTTTCTTCAACAGCTCCGAATTATGTTTGGAGTTTCCGTAATTTCATTTTTTTTCATTTCTTATATCTTACGCTGGATTTTGTTAATAAGGGTTATAAGGCACCATTGAAAATATCCAAAACACTTCTGAAATTGAGATAAAAGGGAGATTTTCATGGATTCAATACACAATCGAAAGGCAAGAGGAAGAAAATCTCTCGACACCTTCAATTCGAGGCATCGAATGGATCGCGAATCAATTTGGCTTAAATGGAAAACACAATAAGATTAATCATTCGTTGAGATGGGTTTGATCATGTGCCCTACAAAAGAAGCTGAATCAATCTCGGGTGGTGCTTTCCCATTCCCAATATCGGCCTCATCCCCGGGGATAACATTTTCATTTTAACAACATGATATATAACGTTAGAACCGCTGTAAGCGATGTTCGAAATAGGCGTTCCTCTGGAATATATTGTTCCCGAGGGAGATCGACGCTGCGGCGGCGGGAACAGCCGCTGGCCGTGAAGAACGGCAGCCGTAGCTGATGCTGCATTAAAAAAAAATTCGCATCTATTTAAGATGGAACTGCGGATTTTGACATTTCTATAAATACGATATCGATGTGTAAAAATTTTCATATCCTGATATCCCCGTCAACCTTCGTCGGCTGCCACGCGATTCTCCAGCGAAACCTCTCCCTTTCCGATACGACTTTTCCATAGTCATTAAACCCGTTTTCCGGAGAGCGATATTAATCTTGCGGAATGAAGAATTATTACCTTCCCAAAGCTCTCGAGCCGGTTGAATTTTGAGATTTATTTGTCGCATGCCAATCGCGCTCTCACCCCATTCGCACCCTTTCAATGTGCATGAGCGTTAAATTAAATTTAGGGATGACAGAAGACGAATGCGAGTGTGGTGACTCGCAGATGATTCCCTCGGATGCTGGGGGACAGGAATGATGCTCGATTCGGGGCTGACGAAAATCACTTTCCTCGCTTTTCCCACAGCTAATGCGCAATTAACTACAACTAACTTTTAATTACTTGCCGCCCGCGGTGATTCCTTCGGGTAAAGATGAAAAATATGGGGTTGCCTTCTCGGCTCTGTTGCCGATGTCAGCAAAGAGCAAAGATGGTGGTGGGGGTACGAAGAAGAAAGATCTATATTTCTGCAGGTTTTGAGATGTCTGGTCTACAGAATCGAAATGGAGCGTCCATTAATTATAAGACCTGTAAATGATGTGATATCCTCCTGAGGAAGTTGTACCGTGGCTCAGCGTGGCGCCCATGAGTTGTTATTTCCATCGAATTTGCTACTACATATCTCAAAAACTCAAGGAATAATGATGTTCTAGAATCAGATGCAGGGATTGTTGTACTTTCTGTCACAACTTTAAAAATGCAGTTGTAGAATAAGAGCGAATCATTATAATGTTCAACTTGTGTCGAACTAAATCCGAAAATTAAGGAGAATTTTTCATTTATACTTTCATATTTTGAATAATTCATTCCAGGGAAACATTCAATTTGAATCAACAATTAATTGATTAGAAATTAACGCAAACTTTACAGAATTTATTCATAATAAAGTTAATCATTTAACCTAAGCCGAAATTTATCTCGTACGAAAAAGTAAAATTTTCACATTTTTCTGAAGAAAAAATGACAAGATCATAATTTCTTCCCCGACAGAAGCGGAATTTTTTAATATTTACATCCAATTCTAATACCGAATTCCTTCTTTTTCTCTCTTCTTTCCATAATTATACAAGTAAATAAATAGTCTATGAGAAAGAGCTGACGCTTTCCAGAATATTTTTCATCTTTATTAAATCATAGCTTTTACCATTTTCCAAACTGTCATATCTGACCTTAAAATATTTAGACAAATTAGAACTGTCATAACGCGGCAATTTTATCCGATAACTCCGGATAAAAATATTCCATTGATTGCTTAAATTATAGTGTAGACTTACCTTATAAATATGTATAATAAAAAGTTACCGGACTGTACTGGAAGATGAAGCATTACGAATACGTCGTTGTTTTGGTGAGGAACCTGCAGGAACGGACTCAGGTTTAAATAGGTACCAAGCACCCACCGGAGGAACATCATCCTCATTTAAAATTTACCTTTCGGCCTAACATTCGGAGATTTGAATGTGTAATCACAGAAGTATTGCTCCGGTCTAAGAATTAAGGCCTTTGATTTGTTGATACTGTAACTGCTTCATTACAAGAACACTTAAAATCTCATTATCTTGTTATTTGTCAACGTTCACGACAAAGATCACGAAGGTCCCAGCACCTCGATATGCACCATGGAAAAGTGTCTCTGGATCATGATTCTATAAAAAATGTTACCGTACGCATCAGATGTAGAAAAACATTGTTAAAAGAAAAGAAAAAAAGTCAGTAGCAAACACCGGCTTATTAAAATAATAACCGAGAGCAAAGAGAGAACGAAAACCTCGGTTCTGTTTTCTTGTATTTGAGCACAACGCGGGGCATTCTTCTGGCTTTTCCGTCTGTTTTTTAAATTTTCCTACGCGAAAATAAAAAGAATTTTTTTTTTTGTCAGATTTTAGTCAAAGAGTAATGAGCTGAATGCTTGCGGTTTTATTTATTTATTTTCTCCTCTCTACACGCACATACGTGGATATGGGAGGCGGAAAAAAGCAGCGAATGACACGCATTAGAGCAATGCAGCAAGGTGTAGTTTTCCCAGGGACATTCAAATCCTTAATGTTTGCATGCTTTGAATGCGGTTATAAACCCCGGCAAACGACTTAATTAACGGATGCGACTACATGTGGCACGTAATGTAATTTCGCTTTGCTGCGAGTTCGATCGGAAAATAGTAAAAGTACATTATAATTAAAAATCTAACTTTTTACCTCAATGTTGCGGTCACCAACTCTTTCGGACAATAAAATTGTGAACTTGGTTCGATGAGTGGAATCCACGACAAATGGCACTTACACTACTATGAAATGTTTAATATTTGGCAGGTTTTTTGCTCATATATCCCGGGTTCTCTTTGTCGTGCTGCAGACTTGATTAAAAGCAAAAAAAATTTATATATATATTTATAACGCATGCAAATTAAGTATTCAATGTAAACGAATGCAATGATATGGCTACTGAAAATTAATTCTTGAATGAGGACGTATTAATCGAACTATTTACTTCGGAAAGGCGGGAGACTGCTTTATATTAATTATTGAAAAGCGGTCTGTAATTAATGGATTAAAATATGGAAAAGAAAGTTTGGAACATGGAAGGGATGCAGCATCGGGCAAAAAAATACCTGCTTCTTTATTCCATGAGATAAAACACCGTGATAGAAACTTTAAAGCGATGTTATATCGATAATTTTTGCCAGAAATCAAGACAACATTTAACCCAAAATGTTAAAACCAGACTCAAAAGTCATCAAGGGGTGTTGTTTCCCATTGTTTGGTAATACAGCATTGTCAAAAATATATGAAGTTATTGTTAGCTAAAGTTGTAATTTGTATTACTGTGATCGTGTCCCGCATGATTTCGCTGTGAGCGAATATATGAACTCCCATGGCATGTAAATTGACTTGAAGGAACATGTTTGAAGATAGTGCTAACACCGGAAATGGGGTATACCCGTCGACGATTGGCAACCGCGGTGATGCATCCATGAGGATCGCCACACAAAGGGCAAAAGCATGGAATGGATTTGTGTGAATGTGTGCGTGTACGTGTGTGATGTACGTTATTTAAGGTCAAAAATGCTTTTGTATTACTTCGGTGAATGACTTGATGCAAATGGATGCGGAGGGAAAGATGATATTTGCTGCATTATACGGCCGGAATTATGGGTCAGGTTTAGATGAATGTATCCCTCCTTTCTTCTTAAGGATCGCCGGGAAGGCAAAAACTAATGCGGCTTTCGCAGACCGAGAGGGAGTAGAAGTGAACAGTTCGAAACAACACAGCCGTGTGAGCTGAAAAATAAAATACTCCAGACACAAAAAAAAAAAATTAAAATGAAAACAGAAATAGATCCACGTTATGGAAATTAGGATAATCATTTCCATGTCATTCTAAGGCACGTACCTAAACTGCAGTTGAAACCCTTTGACCTTGAAAATGCAACATCAGAATGACTATGTTCCTCATTTATTGTGTTTATGGGAAGGTTTAATTCAAAAGACAGAGGTAGGGCAGACAATGTATGCTTATTACAATAGAAATGGTATGAATTAAGGGTGGTTTCGATGAGGCGGAACAACAATAACAAAAACACTTTTGAAACAAGCAGGACCGTTGTAAGGATAAAATCATTTCAATATTTTCCCTTTCCTTTCTAACGCCATGAAAAGTATGAATATCTGAATATATATATTTTTTAAATTCATTCTCAATGGCATAACCAGAGTTTTAAAAATAGATAAACACAGGTTTTAGAGATAATGTATGTAAAGAAAAAAAATGGAGTATTTCATATCTTATTACTTTCATCATAACTCACAAAAAATTTCATAGAATTAATCAGCATTTGTAAATCATCAGTAAAAAGTCCTTCTTTTAATTGGAGAAAGAATTTATTTCAAACGTTATATATTCAAATATGAATGGAATTAAACATAAAAAGATCATAAATTATTGATCAAACTACTGACGAGTTAATTTGGACATTATTTAAGAGCTAATGCAGCCAAATCCAAGATGAAAACACTGACGGTTTAATTAGAAAGAGTTGATACATTAATGGTATCATATAATGAAGAAACAGGTGGTTTGTCTTATTTGTAAATTATGATACTTTAAAAAAAGAAATAGAAAAATGAAATGTAGTAACTGACTATTAGCAAGATTTTAATAGATTATTCTTTTTCTAATACAAAAGTGATGACATAATGTTATTTAGTACTGTTAATAATATATATCTGAAAGTTTACAAAGGAAACTGGACTGATTTATTAAGCAATAGAGAAAAGCACAAAAAAATATTTACGTTATGATAATATTATATCAAACGAATATATGTCAAATGTTAAAAATTCATTTGTAAGGTGAATGTAAAAAATAATTTTGAATTCAGAAAGAGTGATGAAATTTAATTTTAAAATGATGAAATGTGTAATCGTTGACATTTTCATCGCATTCCAATTAAAACTTGAAGGAAATAAAAATATTGAAGATTCAGCAACAATTTCATTTTTTTTTTTTTTTAAAGATGAAAATTATTAATAACTTGAAAGATTAACATTGTACTTATTCCATATAAGACGGTTATTTTGTTTGTAAAACAAATTGCAAATAAATTCATCCAATCTGTGCAGTGGAATTAATTTAGAAAATAGCAAAGAAAGACAATTAATAAGGCATAAAGAAAATAAATAAAAATTTAAGTGATAGCAAAAAAAATATTTTTTTTATGATATATCAATTATAATGTAATTATTGTTATTACAGCCGTAAAAGATTCGAACAATAATGACAACCATAATATTTAAAGGTTATTAAAAGCAAAGAGAAAAAAATCAAGGAAAAGCCCGCCGAACAAAATAAAATAAACATTCGGTATTCACACATTCATTTTATGAAAGGGAGATAGATATCTTTTACGATTTTCGTAAAAGAAAAAAAATTATTTCAACGACGACCGTTAATGTTATGTACATAAATGAAAGCAAACAGAAATTTCAAATCTCTCGTGCACGCGCGGCCTCCATCTCATTTGCCGCAATGCCTCTTTGATGCGACAAACTCCCTCTCAAGAGGAAGGAAATGGAAACCGTTGAAAATTTAATTTTTAATAACATGATGAAAAATGAAAAATTCGTTTCATATAATCTTTTTTTAATTTTCAAATTAAGCATTAAAAATCCTCACCTCCCCCTTCCCCGTTCCCGCCTCCATAAGCAAACAAGCACTCAAGGTAATGGGAACAACGTTAATTTTGAAGAGCTGATTATTTGCAGGTGAAACGAGAAGTTTTTTTGTTTCATCCGTTTCGTTTTTGCTCTCGGGGGATGAACAAAAAAGTTTAAACGATACCTGCGGAATTTTTATAATAAAAGTATTGCATTTTTATTCGAAAAAAAATGGAAAAAAATCGTTTTCCGATATAATAAAATAAAAAACAGAGAAAAAAAAACGAAAATGATCACCGGAAATCGCGAGCGATTTTTACATATTGTACGTAACGCGATCTACTAAAAAAAAAAAAAATGGCGGACAAATATTCGCGTCAATTTCCGGGAATTGTGATTTCCGAAAATTGCGATAAATCTAAAAACGTCCATTTAAGCGAAGCCGCGAAATCAACGGAGGGGGGATTCGGCTTGAAAAAAACCGTCGCGGAAAATTCGAATGCCAAAGAATGACGCTTTCGGGCGAGGAGGACGAAACCGGGAAAATAAGATCAACGCGGAAAAGGAGAAGAGGAAAGGAAGAAAAAAAAAAAAAGCCCCGAAGGGGAACGATTAGCGAAGGAACGAAAAAATGAAATAAAATTATTCATTAAGCGAAAACCTACTAAGCAAAAAGTTGAAAACTTGACAAAATTTATATGCGGACAAATGGCAGAAAGCCAAACCTGAGAACAACCAGTTACATTCGCCAATCTTAACAGATGAGTAATTTGAAATCAAGCAGTTGATGAATATAACCGGTTCTCGCAAAAAGTTAGAAAAAAAAAATTCCTTTGTTGATAGGGAGAAAAACCTCCGAAACTGCTATTGGTCAAGTTTAATTAAACCAGCCAATCAAAACGATAGCTAAATATTTCATCATAAATTTCCCGCGCGGCGATAAACGTCGCGCACGCTAAGGTAATCATGGGCGCGAATTGATTTGAAAGGAATTATTATTTTTGTTTTTAAATTACGTTGCAAAACATTCTTTTGTTTTTATCTTTTTTTTCTTTCATTTTTTTTTTTTTTATATTTAATGGAAACCGGAAGTTTCCTTGGATCTTGATATTCGACCCCATTTTTAGAGCGGTCCCATGACTGTTTTCCTCCTTCGGAATGGGTGGGAATAAGTCGTTAAAATTTATTATTACAATTTCATTAATGTATTCAGTAAATGGGAGGACTTTTTTTTTTTTTTTTTTTCTCCAACTTCTTTCCACTGAAATATTATTGTATTGGATAAATTAATCGTTGGCAACCGAGAAAACTATCGATGTTTTTTTTTTTTTTTCATTTTTGAATCGTCGGTTTTTAGCGCGCCGCATTATAGGATTTTTTCGATTTATTTATCCGTTAATGAAAATTTCACAATGTCTCGATGACCGTTAAACGTGAATCAGGCCTAACGGGCTTTTGAGATAAATCTTCGAACGGTTGTCCGAATTACTGCTGCAACTATTTCGCTTTAAGTGTCCCATAGTGCGAAGTGTGTGTAGTGAATAGTAGTGTATTAAAAAAACGGGAGCGTGTAAATAAATCGGGGGGAGCGGGGGGAAATCAAAAGGGAATGCATTTAATCTTTGTTGTAAGATAAAACGTGGAAACGTGGAGCAAATTAAATTAAGCTGGAATTCGCCAATATGAGGAACCGGTCAGTTTAATAAATATATAAAGATTTACTGTATACGTCTTGATGGCACTTAAAAACTGAAAATCTCATTCAAGCTATTTGCCGGAGATGTGTTCAGATACTTTTTAACAAAAAATGTAAATTTACAAATAAAATTTTAATTCAAAATATCTCTCGTTTCACGTATCGATGTGATTTTCATTTCACGGGCCGGCCAAATTTTTATATAATTCACCTGAGCGTGTTTGCTCGTCGAAGATGCACACAATGATCACGTTGAAGTATCGTTTTCAATAAATTTTATGGTTTTTTTTTTTTTTTTTTTTTTTTTTTAATAAGTAAAACAAGTAACATATTTACTTGTACCCGCGTAGAATAGTACAAGAATATTGGAGCGGAAAAAACGAATGATTTCAAAACAATGATGAAAAGCAATAATTTTTTAAAAATATTTTACACATGGTCTTTCGCATTTTCTTTTTTAATTAAAAAAATAAAAAAACTGTCTGGAAATATTTAAAATTTGAGACAAGAGTTTAATTTGAGCGATATTATTATTATTTTTTTTTTTTTTGCAGTCTCATTTTTGATGTTTAAGCGTCATATTTTTTGAGATTACAACTGTTAAATGGCCGATTATTTAAGATTTTATCTGCGTGTGATGCAATGAAAATGAAAGACGGTTTTTTTTTCTTCTATTTTTTATTTATATAAGACGGTGTGGAGGTGTAATGTTGGGTTTCGCATCGGTGCGAAAATGAAGTGTCAGTGTTTTCGTTTTATTGTTTTAATTTTCTGCCGATTCGTGATCCGGTGGAAGTTTGCTTATGGTGATGCGCGGAAGACACCGGCAGAGTTCGACATGTGAGGGACATGTAAAAAGTCGTGGAACCAGTAAAGTGGATGCTTTCGAAGGAACAATCATCCTCATTATCATGGGGGGGGGGGGAAGATTGGATACACGACGGGTTCCATTCATCCACCGAACATTCTTCCACATTCATCGGGTCCTCTGGTTCTTTTCTCACGTCCATTAATAGTTATTCCTTCAAATCATCTCCATTAATATCTCGTACTTCATTAATTCTCTTCCCTTTTTCGCCGGTCGACGTGTACCAAAACTTTTAATTGCTTCTGGTCTCCGGAATCAGGAGTGCAAGAAGTCGAATGGGATTGTGGTGCGAAGTGCAAATATCCGAGTCAGTTGTGATAATAAAAAAAAAGTCAAGTCTCTCGCACAAACACACTCTTCAGCTCCCGTAAAAAAATCGGGTTAGTATATAAAAATTTTTAGGAGGCTGCGGGAAAATCGCTCTCCCCGGGGAACTATAACGTCAAATGCGAAAAACCCATTCACCGAACCTTTTTTCATTTTCGACGGGGAAGAAATCTCTCGGCGTTCGCGGTTCCCACACCCCCGCAGGGGATTCCGAAAACCTCCACAAAATTTATTTATTTTATTCCGATCCTCCGGAAAATTATGGCGAACGTCTTCACGGGGCCGAAGCGACAAGCGTAAATGTTATCAATCTGCACTTCATCTGTCTTTTCTGGAAATCCTTTTCGGGAATCAGCGTGCCATGATTCTCACGAAAAAGTGCTTCTCCGGCAAATCGGAGGGAATTACCCGATTTGCGAACCAGAGGGAGTCGTCCCGGTTCCAGGGGAATGGCAACCCATCTCTCCCGGAATGTAGTTCGCACGGTGGTGGCAGGAGATGTGGATCGCATCGTCGGTGACGATCGCGATCGGGGCCCGGGATGCGCTTACACGTGCCCGAGAACAACCTGGCAAGTGCGCGCTTCGTCGCGTACACTCCAGGTGACACGTTCTCCGTCGATTCCCGTGCATGTTGCGCGGGAGGGTTGCCAGTCCACCCGGTTCCGCAGTCCGACGTTCTCCATGCTGACCACGCTCTTAGCCGGTTCGTTTCCCTTCGCACGATGGCACGGCAAGGAACTCCCGCGGGCGATTTTGCGCATTAGTAACTGGGACGTGCACCGGTTCCTCCCGGGATCATGCAGTTTCGTTACACCCTGTGAAAAAGTGCCGGAAAAAATCTGTGTCCATGATTGCTTGTCTCGTCGGAAAATTGGTGAGAGATGAGCGAAGGCAATGCTGATGAAAAAAAAACAGAGGCTGCAGACTGGTTCGCCCTGAAGCCCTGCGGCAACATGAGGGTTCCCAAGGATTTTTCAACTAAACGCAGCACGGACTGAAGTCTGTCATCAATGCAGGATTGCATTGGCTCTCGCAGAAGGTTTTAACCTTCGCCAATTTGGTGTGGTCTTGCTGGGCCAACTTTTCCTCTTAAAACTCTCAAGCTCACAGATTTTTGACAAGTTGTGCCGTAAACGATATCGATTGTCGTCCCATCCATCATGCAAGCGAACCTGTTGGATTTTGTTTGGCCACGATAATTGTCGCCGGGCAAAAAAAACGATTTGGAAAGAGGCAAGTATCTTCGATGCCGCCCTCCCTGCTCTGGCGCTACATTTGCTGTAATTGCAATGCTGGCGTTGGAACAATGGGAGAGACGGTCATGCTCAGACCTTTGTTGGGGATTAAATCGAAATCCGCTATCTGAGTCCCGAGTAAGCGGAGGGGTAGCTGCCAAGGGTGACATGTTCCAGAGGCGAAATGTCCGAAGCGGACTGGAAACTAGGAGTCGAGGGAGGCGAGGATGTGGGTCCGTCGTTGGGTTCGATCACCGAGAGACGTGTGACGGCGAGATGGAACGTCCCGTCCGCAAACGGAAATGCGGGAGCATCGGGATTAGTGGTCCGACCCCGTAATTGGCGCCGAACCTTCACGCCGAGAAAAGTGCGGCGCGAAAAGAATAAGAAAAGCTTGATATAAATCCGTAAGGAACCATGCAGATCGGAACCATCCGCCGGGGTGTTCAAAGCGAATGCCGTTCTTGCACCACGGCGATTTCCGGTTGTGGAAAACTCCCAGGTCCTCTTATAAATTTCTACGCGATTCAGTCATCGTCATAGTCTATTATCGTCCATATACGGGGGGTTAAAAAAATTTTTTTTTAAGCGTCCGGTGCAAGGTATCAGCCCTTTCGATCCTCCATAAAATTCGCATCTTATTTTTATGTTTCTGCATTGTTTTATTTTATTATCAGCATATAAACCTGGTTCAGGGGATTACCGAACCCTGGAAAATAAAGAAAAATATAAATTTAAATCCCGGCCGGCTCTCGATAAGCCTCTGCTGCAAAACACCGGCCGCTGCAGCCTTCCCCAAATTATAATTTTTAATTTATTCTAAATCCTCGGCATACTTCCCGACCCAGTGGGTTACCTGTGAAAAAACAATAATTTAAGCTGTTTTTAAGAAAATGGTCCTAACGACCCATTTTCATCGTTTTCTGCTTCTCCATAGATGTACAACGATATTTTATTTCCTTAATTATAACCTTTCTTCGAAATCCTCGTTAGTTATCTCACTTTTTACGCATGTTCTTAAGGTATACGAAGGCAACATTTACATACAAATTAAAGGGGAACGCATGGAGTTTAGTTAAACATGATAAATTGGATTATAAACAACGTATGAGAATAAATGGCAGAGCCATAGAGGGTCTTGCCACAAAGAAGTAGTGGCAGGAATGGGGGAAGGCGAGCTGGATTCGGGAATCTAAACAATCGCGGGGCTCCGACGGAAGTAGCGAGCGCCGCTCGAAAAGGAAACGCTAAACATCAGACGCGCGTTATTGACAAAAATCGGCAAAAATCCCACAAAAAAATACGTAATGCGTTCCCTTTTTTTCATTTCCTTTTTTTCCCTCCCCCCCCCAGAAGCTAAATTCAGACGGTTCGTTGACCAAAAAAGGCGGGTTAATCATAAAGTTCCCTCCGACTGACGTATCGGAATTTTTGTGCACACAAACCCGGGGCCGTTAAAACGGAAGTTTTTCGTTTGAGTTTCCGTGAATGTTGCGAACGAAAGTGCGATCGTGTGCTGAGGGAAAAAAAAAAAAAAAAAAGTTAAAAGGCCCAGCACCTCGTTTTCCGCCGTCCGGATGCGATCCGCCTTCGATGGGCACGTATAATAAACGCCCGGAGACGGTTCGAGATTTTAACCCAATCTGGACGGAAACGTGTCCGACTTTGCCGAGAAGTCGGCAATCGGCACCCGGAGATCTGACGCCGAAATGACCCGCGGCTGCAGCTTTTAAACGATCCAAACGAGTTAAAAAGGAGCCCTCCCCCGGTAATTTGAAGGGGGCCAAATCGAGTGGAACAGAGCGAAAACTGTTCGCATCCAATTCCGACCGCATCCTTCGCCCGTGGCGAGTATGAGAAAATCAATTCGAGATTACCCACGATTTGCCTCTCACCGCCTTCCCGCAGGAGAATTTCGAAAAATTTCCACCGGGGGCGCGTAAAGCTTCATTGTTTCGACTACGTCACTACCTAATGACCGTTAGAATTTGATTTCGACCAAGGGGGAACCCAGCCGACCATTCGCTGCCTTAAAAACACTCCGATTTACCAAGGTAATGGAGGTGTTTGTAAATTATCATTATTACAATGGTGATTATTGTTATTACGAGCATCATAATCATTAAGGAAGCTGGGCTCCATTCGCGGTTTGTAATTTCGTATCACTAAGTTTTTCTTTTGGGGGCTGGCTGTGAACGGCGCGACGACAGTGGAAACTTTTCAAACCTGAGGCAAACGCTCGAGTTAACCTTTGGGGTGAAAAGGTTCAAGTTACTCGAGAAAAACCATGTCGCCGGGAGAGTTTGCTTTTAGGAAAAACCCTCGAACGACAAAGGTTGAAAAAGAGCAACACGATGTGGATCGAGTACTTTCAGGGGACGTTCATCATTTATATGCAGGCCGAGTGTTCAGTCAGTGGATTTGAATTATAAAACTCCGTTCTGGTAATTGCTCCACACGACGGAGGTTTATGCCCCAAATTTCTAATACACATCCTACCCCTTTAAAAACAATTATTTGAAAGTCTAATTTTGGATCACCAACTCTGTTTTAAGGGGATTATTCATAATCTGTCCGAAAGTGTATTAATGCAAATGAGAATGGTATTTACATCGCATTTTCCGATAGTTCTGTATTCGGGACGGATGTAAGAGACATTAACATTAGTTACCCGCAGATAATCTTATAAATCTATCCCAATATCTGGTTAAATATTTCGCTGCGGGGAGAATAAACGCGGAATTATCCAACATCTCCGTGAATAATTTCAATGTTCAGTACCCCTATTATATACTAATTTGGCATACGAAGTTTACTTATAATCTGGATGCATTTTTTTTTTTTTTTTTTTTTTTACATGCTTGTGATATATCATTAAATTTATATGTGTACATATACTACAATCTTATATTCCTTCCCGTGCATTACAGATCGAATCGTGAGGTTGGATGAGGGTGAACGAAACCTGCGGTTTTTTTTAGGGGTAAGCAACGCTAATAAAAAGGCTCGCATAATAATAAAAAGCGTCGTTTATGTTGATATCTCGCCTGAAAATGGTAAAAGTTGGAATTTTTCCTGCTACCGCCAGGAGCAATCATAAAAAAAAAAAAAACCTGCATTAACAGTCGAATTAGGTTAAATAGAGGTTGTTAAAAATGGTTATATTTGATTGAACCTCTAATGGGAAACTCAAATTAACTTTTATCTAAATCTCCTTAGGGATAACTTTTCTAATGAAAAATAAGAAAGAAATTAAAGGTTTAAGGATGGGATTTGGCCTGCGCAAAGAACCTGAAGCATTAGGGAAAAAAAAATTAAAGATTATGTTAATTTGTGTGAAATTAATTAGATTTGATGGGAAAATTGAGCCTTTTCGAACGGTTAGAATGTCCAAAGGGCACAAAACGTTTTTTTTCTTCTTCTAATACCTATGCTTGCATGACTGTGACATCGGTCAGAAGAGGCCCCGAATGTCAATAAATTAATACTTCTGTATGTCTCCGCCTGTATGGTGTTTTCTGGGGCTTAGGTGACCGAGAATTTTCCATTGATTAACCTCTCCCAGATATTCTTGTTGAGCGCAGCCATAAATTTGGCAGTTTTAATAAGTTTTGCCGGATCGGTGAGGCCGTCAACTTTCGAAGACCGATTCCTAAATCTGAAAGCGAAAGCCTTTTTCCAGCGGACACATCCGGAGGAAAAGTTAGCTCCGGGCCTTCCAGGCGATGGGCCCCGCTCCCGGATCTCGGCCTTTCGCCTCCGGTAAACTCGCGGAACTGGGGGTGAGGGTAGGGAATGTTGGAAAAAAACAAATAAATAATCCTTGGCTTATTCGAATCACGGACTTTCGGGTTGAAAGGCAGTTGATGTCCCGGAGATTGTACGAAACAGATTCGGTCCGGTATGTGAGGGGCAATGGACAAGGCGCAGATACAAATCTGGAAGTGTCATCTAAGAGGTAGGAGAAGAGAAGAAAAAAATGTCATTTCGAATGCTGTCAGTTTGTGAGTACGTGTTAAAACTATGAAAACTATTTTTTATCATGCAATGTCATCTCCCTTTTTGTGTTCCTAAATCTTATTACCATTGCCATCGGAGGAAAAGCACCTGAAGAGAATGACTGAGAGCATTTGGTAATCATTTAAAAAGATTACTTTGTAATCTTTTGGCAATCAACTTTTATTTATTTTGATGTTTATTGTTTATGTTAAGGGGATTTGTAAACAAACAGCCGAGGGATAAAATGGAATCGTCTTTGGACTCTGGGAGAGATAAAAAGGAAAAAAAAAAAAAGGGAGTTGAGCCATCGGAGGAAGGATCTCAGTCTGCTCCCACTTCGTCCCGCCACGATCCGAAAGCACATCGGGATGCCCGAGCCTTTCGAGCGTTTTCTCCAGCAACCTTTTTTCATCTTTGTTGACCGGTTAACAACTCGGGATAGGTAATATCGGAACGAGAACTCGAAGACATGCAGATTTCGGACAATCCGAGGGAAGGCGGCCGAAGAGAATTTACGGGAAACGTGACTCACGGAGGATGGACTCGACAAATGTCCGAAAGAGGAGCGGTTTTTATTGCATACCGTGAACGCCGGACGAGGAGGGCGAGCCTCGGCCAGGGCTGCCAACACATTGCCGCCTGAAAAACTTCAATTCACCGCTCTTTCCGCCTCATTGACGGGGTAAATCATCGAATCGATATCCACACATCCGTAACGTGAGACCTTTTTTTTTTTTTCTTTGATCACCGAGGCAGAATTTCGCCTTTTGATCCCTTTGTTGTCGAGTAAATTACGATCGGAAATGGGGGTTGGCACTCTCGCCTCCACATTGCTGTGGTTTTCTAATCTTTTTTATTTTCTTTTTTTACACGAAGGAATAAATCGCCTTTTCGCAACTTTTAACCTCTCTTCCTTATGGATTTTGCTAAAGTTGGGTGTCGAGCAAAAACCACGCCAAGATACAAAACCCTCATTGTTCGGACCATATGGAATTGAAAGATATCGGGAGTTCGATATAGGGGTGAGTCGGAAAATATAAATTATCGTTGTGCAAACAATATTTCCTACATTATGCAAGCCATTACGCTCAGACCACCGAAAATCCGAAACATAATGCCCTTTTCGTGAAACTGTCAAAAAACCGATTTAAATTTTAGGGATACGAGTTTTTAATATTTCGCATAATAAAAATCATAGAAAATCGATTTTTTTCCTCTCTCTCTCTTTTTTTTTAAGAAGATTAAAAAAAACTTTCTTGAAGAAAGCTCTCGCGACAGCCAAACGAAACTATGAAATTTACATATATATATACATATATATGTATATCTTACAATGCATGGATATTTGGCATCATTAGCATTCAAAAAATCACGGAGAGATGCGATATCAGTCTCCCTAATAATCACGTTAAGAAAATCATCAAACCTAAAAACTTTTTACAAAAACTCAAATAGAGTAATTATTCTTTTGCGTGCATCAACTTCCTCTCAATTACATAATTTACCTTAATAGCTTCCCCGCTTTACGAGAAAACTTTATTTTTTGTGAGTCTCCTTAAAGCAATTTTTCACGTCTGCGACACCGCGCGGCAAACGTTATGTATTTAAACCTGCGACGCGGCCAATTACAAATTTTTCAACCGTCGGCACTGGAAGATGGCCCGGCAAACGGAGCAGGCATAAATTTCTTTTTTTTTCTCTCTCTCTCCGACAGGTCTATTTAATTTTCAACCCTGAGAATGTAAACAGCGAAAAAAGCAAAATTCGGATAGTTCAATGTCCAACGAGGAAATCCAAGCTCTGTAACAAGTCTTAATATACGCCTTATAACAGAAGATCTTATTATAGGTGTTCCCTAACCCCTCAAATTGCCAATCATTCTAATTTATTACGGGTATTAATATAAATTAAGTAATTTTTGAAAACGATCGAAGGGGTGTTTCGGGACGTCGCATCTACGAAAGTTTTTACCACGTCCCCGAATCGCTTTTTTTTAAAGGTCTTCGAAGCCATTTTCTCCCGTCGACGTGCAAAGCCTCCGGGATTTAAATTTTTCTGCGATTCGAGTGTTCTCCGAAAGGAAGTTGCGGGCCCTCCCTTTACGCCGAAAGCGTCCTCGTTCCGCAGACGGTACCGGAGGTTTCGCACGCGATAAAAGCTCTGCCGCATCACCGAGCGATCCATTATCGACGAAATTACTACAATTAGAGCGCGCCACCTTCGAATGGGTGGATCCTTTTCCCCGTTTCCAAATGAATGGGGAAGGAAACGCAACACCCCTGGAATGGGTCACGATCTCGGCTGCTGATAACTGACCTCGCATTTTCTCTGTAATCTCGGTTTCCGACTTCGGTTTTGTGTGTGCCAACAAAAAAAAACCTCAGGAAAAAAAAAAAGAAAGGAAAAGAAAAGAAAGAAATCCACACAAAAAAGGACCAAACCCGGAGCGAATACGTGAGTGAATTCGTTAACTAACTCATCTTGTGATCTTTTTGTGTTTTGTCATCTTTACCATGCAAATTGATCTGAGGAATAAATCTATTGTCTTGAAACATTTGTGTGTGTGTGTGTACGCGCGCGCGCGTGTGTGCGTGTGTGAGAGGGGTTCGAAATTGTGCCCCGTACCAGTCGTCTGGGATCGTGACGGTGGCCAAATCCACAAGAATGCTTTTGCCAGCGACAATGCTCGAACGTCGAATTCGCGCGGGAAAACCAACTAAATCGAAATTTTTAACGCGACAGTCCCGATTCGTTCCTCCCGCGCTGCCTTGAACTGGTGTAAAAAGTCCGTTTGCCGGCGGATGCGCAAGGAAGCCGCACCCGCGCCAGTAAAAATCACGTGGTCCGATTATGCGTAAGAACGGGGGTGGTAAAAGGGCGGATGGGAAAATGGCCACGGGAGCCGAGGCAGGCCGCCATCGCAGACGGGGCACCTTTTCATTTGCCAGCGAGGATAAAAACCTAAACGAATTAGGTGATGAATTAGACCGAAAAAAAGGAGAAATTTTAATTATATATTTGTTTAGTTTCTGAAATATTACTAATGACCTTTTAAACAAATTAGTCCAAATGGAACGCCTCCGGTTTGCTGCTCTTCACCTGCTACGTCTTCGCCCCACCACCGGTTTTGGCCATTTGGGGGGAATTTTGGATCTGGAAAAAATGCATTTTTAATAATGGTCCCCCCCTCGTTAATTCATGGTTTCCAACCTTATATTAAGAACGAAGAAATGGCGATAACCATCGACCCATCCGGAGTGCTCTCATGGCTCGGCTCGTTCATGGCCGACCACAAATCTTGTCCGCCGGGGGAAAATGTTGCCTCCGTCTGCGGTTTCCTTTGGTTTCTCTCTCTCTCTCTTTCTCTCTCTCTCTCTCTCTCTTTCTGCCTCCACGTCGGAGGGCATCACTAATTCTGCCGCTGCCGGGGCGACTGTTTTCCAAAATGCCCAAATGAAAATATCAAAGTCAATGCCAGGAGGCAACGCCCCGACCGAAAGATAAACTAATTTAAATGAGAGATAATTGAAAAGTTGTTCGTTTTTTCCGAGGCATTTGATGGTTGGTAAATGAATTTTGTTATGAAATATGATTAAGGCTGTCACGGGCCCCATTGGGGCCAACGGGGCCTCCTTTAGTTCTACTTGTCAATAAATGATGGCTCGATGGAGAAGCTTTACGGAGGCAGTGCTTATAATTCAAATATTCATTTTTCATTTTATATTATTTGTTGATTGACGATCAAATAAATATAAATCTGTTTAAACGTATTTATTCGCTTTGTGTTTATTGTATTGATGCAGAATGCGGTATTATTAACTGACACTTGGCAGGTTTCGAGGTCGGTCTGATTTACTACTTTTCCTTGCCATTTATTACCCTTTTTTTTTTGTCATTTGGGTATTCCACTCAATCATCGGCCCTTTTCAGAATGCATTTTTTACACAACATGAACAAGGAGGACTAGTTTTGCCTCAAATGTCAACATTCTTCGGAGATTTGACCGGAGCAAAAAAACGAACGGCTTAAACCCCCCGAGTGTGGGGTACGCGGCCGCGACGCCGGCGGCGGGGAGTCGATCGGTGGTTTTCGCCGTCGGTGCGAGCGAGAGGGAAGTGGGGGCGAAGTCGGGGAACCACTGGGACCGGAAGCTACGGCAACCCCTCCGAAACTTACCGATCGCGATCCGAGTCCTTAAGCGATTTCCGTGGCCCCAGAAACGGTTCGTGAAAGAATGCGTGGCCAATCGGCCCTCACCGTTCGCGGTAAATCCTCATTTAATGAAACGCTAATGAAAAATCCGGAGCCGAAATATGATGACTCGGATGGATGGAGCGAGTGTGACAAATTTGACAAAGAAGATAGAGACATGTCGGCTAATTGAAAAGATGTTTCGAATGTCTGAAAGGCAACGCAGGTCGAGCTGATATTCTCCGGAATTATTTATAATCTGGCTTGTGCATCGAAATATCCATCGGTCTTTTACGTTGGAAGCCGCTGCTGCCACGAGTTACCCCCTCCTCCCCCCCCTCACCCTTGGGCATTGTGAAAAATGCGGCTTCCTCATCCGAAATTTGTGACGTCTCCTTGCTCTGCCGGTAATCGCCACCGCCTCCCGGATAACTCTTCCCTTCATGGACGTCACACAGACCATAAATTATTCGGACCCGAAAGTTATTTATTTATTTTGATTCTTTTTTTCCTTTCTTTTTTTTCTTTTTCCTTCTTCGAAAAGAATAATTTATACGGTTTCGGTTTACGAGGTTGGGTGAGCTTAGGGACTCGATAAAAATTTTTAATTATACCCGTAATTCATTACGAATGCATGAGCGGCCCCGAACTATCCGCGACCGAGCTCGTTCGCGCCAAATTTTTTCGAATGCATCAAGCGACGGAAACACCCGGAGCCGTTAAGGTTCGGTCTAAACTTCTCCCGGAAGTCCTTCCGCGTTGCTTCCGCCCTCGGGAACGCCAACCGAAGGAAAGAAATAATGAAAATTTGATTGATAACTTTGGATGGATCGTATCCGTGAGAGAAGCTTTTCCGCGGGAAACTTCACCGTGGGCTTACTCCCGTTCGGACTGACCTTTGGGAAAAGAAAAACCAAAAAATAAAAAGGGGAAACCTTTTTATTTATCATAGGGAACGATACAAAGCCTTTTCCCCACGTTTTACGGGAGTGGTCCCCGGCCGTAACTTCTTCCCATAATAGCTTTTCACAGGCAATAAAAGGCGTTCATTCTTCGTGTTACAATGAAAAGAAAACCCAAATTTCATAATTCCAAAATAATTTATTATAATTGAAGTCATTTCTCCCCGTTTTGTTTGGGGGAGAAATTAAATCGGTCCGAAGGGGGCAAAAACAGAGCTAATAAAGGATCAAAAATGGGTTTCTAAAGCTAATATTTCATACATGAAGTCAGTCGGACGTTCTCGAATGGAAAACAAACAAATAATTTTTAAGAAAAAAAAAAAAAACCTATTAGGAGAAATACCGCAGCCGTAAAAGAGAAAGAGAGGAAAAAAACTTAATAGGACTCTAATGAAGGCAGAATAAACATTGAAAAAATAAATTAAAAAGATTTGTATACCAACCACCCTTTAAGAGGAAAAGATCTTTCATTGTGGACGCTTCTTTCATTTCGTGTCTGGTTAATTAAAAGAATCGTGAGATGGGATCGGATTGTTTCCCTCCAAACGATAACTAATCCACGTCAAAAGGTACCAAAAGGTGGGACACTGCACCTCCCCTCGTGCGGGAAGGGAGATGGCCTGCCGGGGATTGCGAGCACTCATAACGTCAATCAGGTTACGAGGCAGGGACGATCAAGTTCTGGCCCGGCAGAGGAGCCGGGAGGCGGAGAAAAAAAAAGGGGGGGGAAAAGCGGGGCCGACGTACCGAAGGCGCAGCGGAAAAGGTCGCCACAGCACGAAAAAGACTGCGACTGGAAATAACAAAGTGTTAATATTCCTCCGGTATACGTCCAAACAAGAACGAAATGAGTTAACAAGTCGATCACGTACCGCACACACAAAACGTAATTCCCACTTATTAACAGGTATCCCAGACCTGCCACGGGTTAATAATCCGGCCTGGAAAGGAAGAAAAACATGCTGGAGGACGGAGAAAAACATGAGGTTACGGCGGAGGAGGCGTTCGATTTGGCCGCCACGAAAGCACCGAACGCCTGCTCGAAGACAGGGATCGCGAGTCGGTGCCCGGCAAAGAAGCCACCACCCATCGACGAAGTGCAACCGAGGAGCCTCACCCAAGGGCGTAAAAGATGCCCTTTCGCAGTCGATGACCAGTCCGACACTGCGCTCGCTTCTAATTAATTTGCCGCATGTCGTTTCCGATTCCGATCAAATGATACGACGAACAATTATAAGGTTATTTGTCAAAGACGTGGCGAACCGTGCGGGGAGGAAGTTGGCTTCGAAATCATTTTTCTCGCGTTAATTTGGTCGCTTGCATCGTTCCGCAGGAAATTCGTTAAAAGGGACGCTCTCGCGTCGGGAAAGCAGAGATCCGAACCTTCTTCGCCCTTCGGGCGGCAAGTACGGCCTCGCGAGACCGCCCGTCATCGAACTTCGGAAGACTTCGATCGGATCTTATCTCACGTGATTCTGCATAAAAAGATCAATTAATTTCTCCGCTTCTCCGCAAGAGGGCGGCGGGGGGGGGGAGTCGGAGGGATCCGTGACAAAGATGGCCGACGCCGGCGGAACGGGCTGCGGTAATAAAATTACCTGCGCGGAACTTCGGGCGTTTTTAATGGGGGCTTGCGCGAGTCAATGGCACATTCAAGTGCAACAGCCGAGATCGGATCCTCGGAAAAGAACGGCGGCCCGCCACGATCGTCGCGACAACGCGCATTCCGCCGTCGGAAGATCAAATCTAGACGGGAAAACGTACGCGGTGCCTTCTTCGTGTCCCAGACGAAGGACTTTGGCCAAAGTGGAAAAGGGAAAAGAAAAAGAGCTCCAATCGCGATGGAACCCAAAATCCGGTACTCGGGAGGCACCGAAAGATAAATTACCCCCATTAACCGATATTCGACCATTGGTGAAGGTCTGCCGTCAAAATTGTCGCGGCAGGGATTAAAATCCGTTGCTTTTTTCAGGAGAACAAAAGTCATTTCTGCGGATGAATAAGCACAATGAACGGTTGCCCGATTCCCGACCATTTCCACCGCATCGGTTTCCATCGTCCGGATAAACTTTAAAACCGTTGAACGGAACGTTCGGGGGAAAAACGCCGCGGCGTGCATTTCACGTCCTCGGGGAGTGGAACGCCGTTCGGACGCGGTCCTTCGCGTCGTTTTTACGTACAAAAACGGCAGTAAAAATTAAAACCTCACCCAATCGGATAACGGTGCCGAATATACTCGTTTCCTTTAAGTTACGACGACAATCGATGAATTGACAATTGCATCCACCTACCACCTTCGAGTCGTGGACGAGGATCATCCATAAATAACGTCCTCCTACCCGCGCCGCCCTCCTGCGGCCGTTACCCGCTGCTCGATCCTGAATTTGAATCTTCCGACAGCGGAGGGAGTCGGGAGCCCCCGGCGAACCTGAAAGTACATCGTGACGAATGAGCTTTGCGACGGTTCCGGTGACGGGCCCGAATTCCGGCACTTATCGACGACACCTCGAAGTGGCCGGGCCCACACAAACGCTTATAGTTTGCAGGGCGTCCCGCTCTTATCTACGATAGGGACAGACAAAACCGATCATTAAATTCATTTTAATTCATAAACGCTGAGGATATGGAGGCCAGCCATTAATTATTGATTCATCTACAGTTTTTCGTTGATTTATTGGCTTTTCAACGCCGCACACTCCCGGGCTTAGATTATGAAAAAAAAAAACTTGATTTAATTGAATTATCTGACTTTGGTCCGCGTTGCGCGGGATTTTCTCAACAAAGGCCGCGTCGGTCCGGACAGTTTGTCGGGTTGTTGATTCAAGAGTGCGGAAAAGCCTCCGGAAATGTCCGCGATATGCCTGCCCCACACGTCTCACATGCAATATACTAAATAATTGAAATTTAAAAAAAGAATATGTATGTGCGTATATATATACACATACATACACACACACACACCATTGAATTAAATGAATTGTTATATATATATATATATTCAGTAGGGAATTAAATGCACACAAAAACGGGGAAAAAAATTATCATTGATAAATGGGATTTACATAAAATAGTTCTCATGAAAGTCAACTTTTTCAATTTTCATGTTTATCTTTTACAATTACTTTTTAAAGTCATCCAGTCGTTTAAACCGCCTTAATAATGATAATACATTAAATGTAAAAACAAACGCCTTCTTGTGAAATTGGCTTTATCCGAAAAAAAAAGGAGAAAAACGTCAGAGTAAAGAAGATATTTGAAAGTATCCGATTCTAAAAATAATTGAATTTGTGTTTACAACGCTTTGTGCAACAAAAACTGTTATAACTGTTCGTGTAACAAAAAATTAACATAATTTGTATATAAAAAAAAAAAAATGTTAGGAGCATAATTTTGACATAGCTTCGACTACAAACTATGATAGGATTAATGAAAAGAAAACAAAGGATTAGATGTTTTAAAAATGAAGCGAAAATTGAAAAAAAAAATTTATGTTAATCTTTATAACAAATATACATATAATTATACATTTTTCACATAAATTGGCTTAAATCTTTATATTATAAAAAAAACTTTGTTTACGTATCAAAAGCATGAGCGACACCGAATGAAATTTTTTAAAATCAAATGTAAGCGATAAATTATAATATAATAAGTTAAAAAATAGATTCTGAACCACGAATCTGAACAATAAAATATTTTAATTGTATATTGCATACATATATATATATATTTATATATATATTTATTCGAATTTGTCAACCAATCAGTCGAAGTCTGACATTTTTATAAATTTATCAGCATATATCAAATTTAATTCGGATCAACAATTTTTTTTAAATGTTAACTTCTTGTTTTCAGTGTAAAATAATTAATTAAATTATTTAAAAAATAAATCCATCGCAAAATTTTTTTGTTATAATTGTTATCAAAATCAAACATAATTTTAGTATAATTTTTTTAATTAACGCTGTCCAGCAATTTTTATGTATATATATACATGTATATGCGAGTTAATGCGGAGTAAATTCGCTTCTTCATTTATCCCGTTCCTAAAAAAAAATTTAACTTTTGCCTTCTCAGATTTCAAGCAAAATTTCCTTTTTGCGGAAAGCACTTGAAGAAGCATATTTACTTTAAAAAATATAATTAATTAAAAATATAAAAAAATCAAATTATGCGTTTTTTTAAAAATGTTCTCATTCACAAGAAAATAATGCGAGTCAGATTAATCCTAAAGTTATTTTAAACAAAGAAACAGGAAATCGGCATCTTCTCACCTTTGATATATAATAAATTTTAACCTAAAACTCACAACCGAATTACTTTTTCATTGTCATAGATCGTTTTGAACCGTGTGAAAAGCTGCACCCAGAGCCCAGTTTACCTCGTGGCCGTCAATTTGCTTCACGAGCTAGAAAGAAAAATCAGGAAATTATCGAAACGGAAGACAATGCAAAAAACAAAAAAAGAAAAACCTAATTTGTCATCTTTCTTCTATTCAAACTTACATGAATATGCGTTGACGGCGATAAACCGAATCCATCCCTCAATAAAACGGATATAAAAATTAAGTCTAGGCACATAAAAGGCTGGTCTACGTTGGCTTCACGACATTTAGTCTTGGCTACGCTGAAGAAATCATTAACGGTGACAAATCCACCTGAAATAATATTCAACAATTGCAGCTAAACGACTTGAAAATCCTTCTTTTACCCATATCACTCCCATTCGAAAATAATCCCTCAAGAAACTCACCCTTTTTGTAATCTATCATACCGCTTTCTGCGGCTCTATCATAATAATAACTAAAAGCGTAAATTTCCCTATCGTCTAATCCCGGAGGCTTTGCCACGTTTACCAGAATGCGCTTAACGATTTCTTCACATTCCTTGAATCCAACTACAGGTGTCAAAAACACTTCGCCTCGTTCTTCAAATTTTATATACTGAGGATCTTCGGGTCCTGCAAAACAATTTTTCAATATAATTTTTTCGTACTGCACCGTTCAAAAACACTTCATTTATTTATTTTCACTACATCCAATTCAGTTACAACGTACCTTGAACGTTAAATTCAATATCATTATATTTCCATTTAGTTTTCACTAGCGGGTTAATACATTCGGATTTAATTAACGTATGGTTTTTAGCTCCGTAAAGGAGGATATTTTTCCTACCCTCGTTTATACCGAAGCCCAAATAACTGAAAAGGAAAATAAGATTTTGCATGCAAAAGAAATAAATTAATAAATTCGAAAATTACAATCCTCCGGCCCATTACCTTCGACTGTAGACGTTTAAACCCTGATGAAAGGCCACTATTTTGTGAATGTAACTTTCATCGATCTCTTTTAATGTGACACTCGAATTGGGTATGAAAGATATTTGTGTCGAGCCTCCGCCCAGATCCAATGCGGCAACCGTGCGAGTGGAGTCCCCTCCGAAACGATCTGTAAAAGGGAGGCGGTTAAAATCGAAAACTTCTGGAAAAGCCTCGCGCAGGAGCAGGAAATGAGAAGGAAGAGAGAAAAACTTCCGCTGCACTTGCCTAATAAGAAGTTTACCGAGAACCAGGACATCAGTCCTTCGTCAATTCCGTCTAAAATTGAAACCGAATTATCCGTCACATAGAAACCGGAGGATTTCAGTACATTTTTCGCGTTCTTGAGCAAGGCATCGGCCTTTTCCGTGGGCAACAAACGGAGACCTGCTGTCGCTTTCATAACAATCGGAGTTTTCGGTCGGCTTTCCTCAGGTACTCGCTTTTTCGCTTCCTTCAACAGTACTTCCAGGCCCTTCGTGCTCTGCCATCATTGGGGGAAATAATAAAATTAAAGAGTATCCTTCTAAAAATTTTAATATATAAATTTTATCCCTTGAACGTAATACATCTTCGCTGTGTTAAAATTAACGATAAAAAGCCTGGAAAATTTGATTTTATAAATAAAACGGTCCTTAAATTAAGTATCGTACGCTAATTCGTGATGCATAGCAATTTTTTTAAAATTATAATTAGACATGTTTTACAATTAAAATTGAAAGGTCTTATAATATCCAGTGAAAAAAATTCAGAATAAATTTTTGATTTTAAATCAATGTAAACATAGCGAAAACAATTTTCTCTTTCTTTTTTGTATTTTTAAACAATCCCATTTTATCCCTCTTGATCTCCAGTTTCACTTGCTATCAAATCAATGGCGAGCAAATAAATTTTCTTCACTTTTTGTATAATTTTAAAATAAATTCCTGACTGTTTAACACAAGATTTTGCAAAAGTGTAGAACTCACTTCTCTGGGACTATTTACAAACTCGCTGAGACCCGGTTTAACCTCAAGAAAATATTCCGAATGTAATTTCAGCATTCTCTCAGCGAACGACTCGATAAAAGCGTATGTCAAAACTCGAGATCCGGTACTCCCAGCATCTATTACAACGGAATGAATGCATTTTTTCAGTCCCAGTGACACGGATAAATTATCCAAAAAATTTGAGCCGTGCGTCTGCCTTTTCAAATGAAGCACATCGAGGTGTATACCTGAAACGGAGTAATTGAAAACGTACATTTAGTGAACCCATCTGTGGCGGCAATTTCTTACATGTTACATTTATTGAAATCACCTTCGGTTATGTCGGGGGTTAGAAAGAAACTGGATAAATTTAGTACTGTAATCATTTACTATGAATAATGAATATTAAAATGGGAAAGAATGTCTTTTCACATTATTTCTCCTTATTAATATTCTTCCCCGAAGTGCAAGAATTTTTTGTTCCGGCCATAATTTTTTCTCCATTTCATTTTCGGTGGATAATTAAAAAAAAAACGCGAAAGATTGTCTTCAAGGCATGGCATTGCCTGGAGAAATAATTATCAGGCCAATAAACCGTCCACATATGTGGCCGTGGTCAAAAAAAAGAGCCAAGCGTTGTTAGATAATGAAAAAAAATTTTTCTTTCCAATCAGAACAAGAAACGCACTTTGGTTAATATTACATTTATAGAATTTTTTAAGCGAGATGGGGTAACTTATACCTAAGATGATGCTAAAAAATTTTACCTAAAAAGCATGTGGTAAAAACTAAAGCGATAAAAAAGTATATTTTGAGTTTATTGTTAAATGGATACGCCTGAGGCGCTTTACTTTTTCGCATTCCCTCGGGAGTCTCATCTCTAGGAATCTGGAAGAAAAATAAAAAAGTATAAATATTTATTACTTGTCGGCCTGATATGTTATCTTACCATGTAAAATCAAATTTAGATGATTTGAAAAATTTATTCAAAGAATTAGGAGAATATCATATCAAAGTAGATATTTTTGCGCGGTTCTTAGTCTTTGACAAAGATGTGGAATTTTCTAAAAAAAATAAAAAGTAAGATTTTTGAACCCAAATACTTCCACTCTACAGCGAAATTTTTCAAAATCAAAAGTTTCGTTTTCTTTGCAAACTTTTAATTTCCATTATAGACTCATAATTCACTTAAATATTTGATTTTAAAGAGTTTCGCATATGCATATTATTTTTTTTGACTAATATGTTATCTGCCCGAAAGGTCCAATGCTACAATAGCTTACGTTAATACCTTGAAAAAATGATATTTATACTATGTATAAACGCTTTTTCATGAAATCTAAGTTAAAATTTTCTAGAAAATATGGATTGAGTGTATGTATATTATATATTTATATAATTAAAGCTTTATTAACCAATAACGTTTAATTTCAATAATATATTAAGGTTTCCAAATATTATTTCTCGTCGTGTCCTCAATAATTAAATTTTAACTTTTGAAGCTAAAAATATTTTTTTTTTTTTTTTCATATAATCATAATATTTTAAATTCTTCAATTTTTTTGATACTCATAAATAGAACAAATACGTATTATTTCATTATTTATTTGAATCTGTTTAGCAAAAATTTCTCCTAATAATAGTTAAATGAACTTTTTCAATATTTGTGAATTTTTCAGTTATCATACGGCCATTATTAACCTCGTAAAACATTATCTGAGAAAAAGAAGTATGAAAATTTCTTCCTTATATATAAGTTTTAAATAATTCACTGATAACATTTTTCTTGGGAAGCGTTTAGAAAATAATTAAAATTTTTTACTTTCAATTGAAAAATAGAAAATAAAAACTGGTTATCCAATGTAAATGATGAAAACAATGACAACCATTAATAAACGGTGAGATTTGTACAGATAGTTTTTTAAATAAAAAAACTCATGAGGTTAATAATAATAAATAATAATAACGACTTAAATGAATAACAATTTATACCAATAAAACTGTCCAAAGCCAACACAATACACTTTAATTCTTGTTATAAAAATGATTAAATTTATCGTACATAATAATTTATTTGAAAATAATTTTAATAGTAACAAATAATATTTCAACTGATAATGAGAAGTGATTTTTGCATTATGTAATGATATATTTTATCAGTAAGGTATAATTTCATAGTTTTACTTAAATTTCTTTCCTTTTACTTCATAATTTATTTCAAATTTCTTTCTTCATACTTTTATAATTTCATATTTTACAATAATCAAAAAGATTATTTGTAACATGATATGAGATTATGTACAATTTTTAGTAAAAATGAAATCTATTCAACCAATAATATGAACTGCTGAAGTAAATTTATTAAATTTACTTCCATGTATAATGCAACAACAATGTTTACTAAAATCAGCAAGACAGTCATTTGGCCTAAGGTTAAGTGAAAAGTTATATACATATTTGATATTGTTTTTGTAACAATTATTACTGCAACTAATTAATTAATAATTTTCAAATTTCATATTGTGACTATTAATTGCATATATTAACTCTGATTCAAAATTTTATATATTTGTTAGATTGATTATGATAATATTAGGCACATTGAATTTTTTGTGAACTATAATTTGATTGTTTTATATATAATAACAATAAAAGCTTATAATGATATTAATAAAAAAAAAAAGAAAATAAGTTCAATATACAAAAAGAAAAAATTAAAAATAGTCTTAAGCATTTTTTTAATTGTGAGGCTTTGTTAATAAGCAAATTTTTTCAACTACAATAAGTAATTCCTCAAATAATGATTAACACATAATTAATTATAATGTGTTTGTTTTGATACAATATGTAATTTGCTAGTTTGTCTCAAAAAAATGCATGAGCAACAATCACTTTGCTGACAATTGGCAACATAAATAATCTTTGTAAAAGCGTAAAATACAATGATTTAATATTCTTTAATGGAATCAAGAATTAAAAATTAAGTTGATGAAAGAAAAAAAAGTCAATAATTATAAATGATTCTTTTTATATGATTTCTAAAATTATTTAGTCTTGAAGTCTTGACTGGTATTGATTAAATTCCTTGAAGGAAATTTTCTGAATTCTTTAATGGGAAACAAACAGCTTTCTTTGTATGAATCACTAAAAACCATACAAAAATTGTATTATATGTGTAAAAGCAATCAAATTGTTGTATTACCTTGCAGGATTTTTTGCTTTCATAAAATTCCAATTAAGTTCAGTCATTATGCATATTTTCTGATACATTTTGTTTTAAGAAGTATGTTATTACATTCAATCAGATTATTTAGAAATCAAAGATAAAATTTGAAAAATTGCAATAGACTGATACATTCTCAAGTTAATATAGCCACAATATAAAAATTAATTTTTTTTAAATTATTCCTCTTATATTATTCTTCTTAGTTAAATAGTCTTCTTATATTTTGAAAAACTTTATAAAAACCATTAAATTATTTCTAATATTCTTATGTGCCTTGCAACTCTAATTTAAAAAAGGAAATTTAAAAAAATTGATGCTTAATTTTTGAAACAGCCTTTTTATTGAATTTTTCTCATGCTTTTTAATATTTATTAAAAAAAATGAATACTTTTCAAACACTGAGCAAATTTTTAGTTGTCATTTTCTTAAAATTGTTCAACACAGTTTTGATAATCTCAATTACACTTCAGTTATACTTTAAGTCATTTTGATAAGTAAACAATGATATACAGTTTCCTTAATATCTAATCAAACACATAAATTTAAATTGTATATCACTAAAACTTTGCCAGCAGGGCAAATATTTATTTTCTGCCATTAAACCAAAAATAAAATTTTGTAATATATTGCCTTCCCTAATCTTATGGTTTCATTAAATTCAACGAGAATGAAAGGAAATAAAAAAAATTGCAAGAAAAATTAAGTTAATGATCACCTCCAATGCTGGTACGCACTATTCGGCAAAGCCAGTAAATCATGACATTTTAAAAATAAACCTTAAGCATTGTCTGGGACAAACTGACCTTAATTATTTTTTTATTTTTAAACTGATAAGGTGGTTACAAGTATGAGCAAGTGCATGTTCAATGTTTAAATTAACGAAGCCAAAATGCTTCGTAAATGTTTTTTCCATATGTAATTTTAAGTGAAATAATAAGAAGTCACGGACGACGAGCAACCTTATTTCCATAAAAAAAAAAAAAATCCTATTCAGTCGCTCATAAACAATTAAGAGTGTGGGGGTACTTTTTTCATTATTATCGTCTTACCAATTCATACCGATGCAAAACCGAATTTCTAACCATTTACATGAAAAAAAATAAATAAATATCGCCAAACAATTCACTTTAATTGCACGCTAAAATCTGACATTTGGGCTCGCTTTTAATGCGTTTTACCGCGTTGTGTCGGAAATGCGAACTAAAAGAATATAAAGCGGCGAAAAATTCGCTCATTAAAATTTTTTAAATTTTACCAAAATTCAAAAACCCAATTTACGTACCCGCCTGTGCCTTATTTCCGTGGACATTTTAGATATTTTAATTCATAACCTATAAAATAAAATAAAAAACTGTTTTAAAAAAAAGAAAAAAACAAGTAAACATTTAGCACCGGAACGTTGGTCGCGAAGGAGGAAGAGGACTGAAGTGTCGTCTGCTTAGCACTCTGTTAAGAATTAAATTTTCTAATTATCCGAAACAGGATATATTGTTTGCAATGACGAAAGTTTTTTTTTTTTTTTTTTTTTTTTTTTTTTTTTTTTTTTTTTTTGTTGCGAAATCGGAAATGAAATGAAGCAGACCCTGTTTCTAGACATCTTTGGGAGAATATTTTTTTCTTTACAAAAATCGAGACGGAAAATGCAAACATTGCTGCGTAATGAAATGAAAATTTCAAATAAATCATCTGATTGTAAATCGGAAAAAGATATTTCAATCTTGTAATGGAAATGGAAAGCAAGTAAATTGAATCCATTCCTTACTTTTCTTCCATAAATTCGCTTTCCCCAGCTTTACTCATTTTCGGTAGATCATTTTATTAACCGCAAAGAGCACGATTTGGAACGGGCTTTGCCCTAGATTTCTAAAAGAAAATCAAATTTGTGAACAGATATTTTTTTTTAAATATTTAAAATTTGCTTAGCTACATACATTTTTAAACCTAAGCTTAAAAAAGGTTTGACTTGTTTTCCTTATGTTTCATGAGGTGAAAATATTTCAATTCCAAAGGTAACATGAAAATAGAGGAAATGAGTTTGATTGATGAAATATGGAAATTATATAATCACTTTTTTATCAGATAAATAAAGAAAAAATCATTCAGACAGTCAAAAGCTTCTGCAATAGAGATTTTAAGACCAATCTCTGCAGCATATAGAAAAATTTTTGTTAAATATCAGTAAAACAAATAATCCCTGAATATTTACATTTTAAGTCTAGCTAACCTAATTTGGTTAATGGTTAATGTTCTTTTTAACCAAAAATCAGTCTTTACCCCATAAAATATCAAGTTTTAAATTCAGTTACCGACCGAGCGATTATTACTTTATTTCCATGCTCAAACTTTTACAGCAGCTTCATACATTTTGAAACACTCAAAAAATGAAATTTTCTCATTAAATCACTTTTATTTTTTTGATATAGCATATGCCCAAAAACGGTTCTTTCACGTGATTTAATTACAGTTTGAACGTGTCAAAAAAATTGTCGAATGAAGGCTTTAGTTTTTAAGAGACATTTGATCCGGACCTGGCTTTTCATGCGGTTCAAAATTATTTAAAAAAAAAAAAAAAAATTACTTCTTTCCAAGATTGAAAAATTTTATCGTCATCATTTTCATCCGATTCGATCACGAGGATTTCAACGGTTTCAAGTGTTACCACCAGGGTGTGTGCCGATCGACCTGCAGTGAAAAATTTATTTATCAATACTATATCAAATTTATAAATAAACTCGAAAAAATGGTAAACATTCACCGTTATTTTGTTTTCAGAGTTATAACTAAGCGACAAGTGTATAATTTTCCTGTCGTTCGATTGAGTTTTTTATGCATTTTCTTTTTTTTTTTCACAAAAACAACATTAGGGTAATATCTCGGGTTTTGCTCCTCAGGAGTGTGCCTTCCTCCACCCTTTTTTTACTTTTTCCTATTTGAAATTAAAGAAAAGAGAATGACGGTTATGGTTAAAAATTATTCATTTATCAATGTCTTTCAGGGTAATGAAAGCTCGTTGCCTATGGAGCTGTGTTCAAACTGTAAGTTTACATGATTTTCGCCTTTCAATCTCCCTTTTTCCAATTTGTTTGTTAATTAATATTCGCATTATGTGCTGGGATTGCCCGCAGCTTTGCAGCATTTTGATTTGCGATCAACTTAAAAAATTTATTTTCTTTTTTCTTTCTCGTCCCAGTCGACGCAGATGAGATTCGTCGATTAGGTAAAAGATTCCGGAAACTTGATTTGGATAATTCTGGGGCACTCAGCATTGATGAGTTTATGTCACTGCCAGAGCTGCAGCAAAACCCATTGGTGCAGCGTGTGATAGATATATTTGATGCAGATGGTAATGGAGAGGTCAGTTTCAAGTGACAAAGACTTGTATGGACTTCATCAGAAAATTGTGCAAAAACCCAATTTTTGATGTGTCACTTGCTTTTCCAGGTTGATTTTAAGGAATTCATTCAAGGTGTATCTCAGTTCAGTGTTAAGGGAGATAAAGAATCAAAATTAAGATTTGCTTTCAGAATTTATGATATGGATAATGATGGCTATATATCAAATGGGGAATTGTTTCAGGTAGTGTGAATTTTAACATTTTTTAGGCCTCGAGATCTGCTTATTTTTTTTAATCCAAATATCTAATCATGAGGCTTCAAATTTGTTGTCATTAGCTTTTGCAGATTCTTCTTTTTTTCTTAATCTCATATTCCAATCCAATCAGTCTTACTCCCATGTTTAGTTATTTTTTTATTAATTAAAAAAACATCAAATAAACAGCAAAAATGCTGCAATGTTTTTTTTTCTCAGTAATAATTCAGTTAATATTGACTAATGATGTGAATCATAAAAGAAAGGACTTATTATTATAAAACAGGTGATGAATTAATAATAATAAAACATTAAATTGCTTATTGATATGACAATTTGCATTATGATACATAAACTACATTATGATGGAATGACAAAAAATTTAAAACAATGAAGGGAAATCTGAATACCTCAAGAATTTTTAAACTAAAAATCATTTTTTTCCATGCTAATAATTTGATTTGTGTAACATGACAAATTTTTTTTACATCTCACAAATTATTATTTATCTGTACATATAATTGTATTGTAGAAATAACTGATTAATTTTTTAAAATTGTAGTGGGATTTTTTTGTCACATTTAACAAATTATGATGTGGCATAACAACTCTGTGTACTCTTCATTTAAAATATGATAAATAAAAACGCTTATTGCTTTCCATTTTAGGTACTTAAAATGATGGTCGGTAACAATTTGAAGGATACGCAGTTGCAGCAGATCGTTGACAAAACCATATTGTTTGCTGACAAAGATGAGGATGGAAAAATTAACTTCGAAGAATTTTGCAACGTTGTTGGGAACACAGATATTCACAAAAAGATGGTTGTTGATGTGTAACTTGAGATTGCGTTCAATAAAATTAAATATTGTGAGTAAATCAAATTTTTCTTGCGCTTTCGCGCTCGTATGGGTACTGTACATTTTGATGCAGGAAAACGAAAACATTAAATGCTTCCTACGTCAAACGATGTGGTAATCAATGAAGCAAGTGCAGTTGTTGTGTAATTCCAAACGGTTGTTTAAAAAAAAAAAAACAAGTTAAAAGGCATTGTTTCTATTTTTATTTTTTGTGGAAAGCAAACGTCGACATATTTAGTCATGTTTTCCACGCCTTACAACTGGTTTTTCCGACTCAGGACTCAGGTGAAAATGTTAGGGTTGCTTTTCCACGCTGTGGAATTGGCTTCGCTGATTTTTAAAAGGGCTACGTTTTTGTAAATTATTTTTCTCTCGCATTTGCAAACATTTTGAATTTTGTTGTCCCTTCTTGTTAAATTTCAAGTGGATTTTTACCAATTCACTTCATTTTTGATTATCCCAAACGGAAATATTTATTCTGGTTACCGTAAGGACTGAACGCAAATTTTAAAATAATGTGTTAAAGCATAAAATACAATAAAGGCCGTTTTAAACGTGTAAATTGAAAGTTAGATTAAAATTATTGAACAGAATAATTACAACAAAATCACTTGATTCGTCAAAATGTAATTTTAAATTATATTCCTTATTCTTAATCGAACGTTTGGATTTTATGACAATTCACTTCTCAAAATTATATATTTTCAATATACATATATTATTTTATTTTTAATATATTTAATAATTATTATATATACAGTTTTTAATTAATTTTTTATTAATGTATTATTATTATATTTAATGTATTATTATTAATATTTAATATATTTTCAATCTTTGTAAATATTTTTCTCAGTTTAAAATTTCTTAATTTTCTTTAGTTGCATTTTATTTTATTTACTTTTTTTCATTATTTTATGTAGTATTTTAAACGTTTTTCTAATCGAAATCAATTTATAATTTTTATTTATGGGTATATATATGTACGCTTTTTTAATTAAAACCCAACTGCATTGTTTTATTATTTATTGAGGACTTTTCGTTGGTTGCATTTATTATCGATTCGAGTATTTTTTCTTTTTTTTTTTTTTATCACGGGTGAATAAGGGAAAGCGGAAAGTCGAGAATTCGACATCGATAAACTGAAGCGTTTTTGTCGAAATCTGCCCTCCGGAATGGCTTGGAAGGAAAGGGGAGAAAAAGGAACTTGGCAGACGAGCGATAGTTTCAAACGCGGACGCCACCCCTTGCACCGCGATCGTTGGGGGAAAAGAAAAGGAGGAAAAAATTAATTCCTTCCCCCCGAGGGTGAAAAATATTCAGGGATGGCCCACTCCCCTTCTCTGCCGGTCCGACAGATTTTTTTCGAGGTCAGGTTAGGTTGGATAATTAAATAAAATGTTTCTTTTTGAAATTTCAGGTGAGTGACTCGAACAATTCGGGCGCCGGTGCAGCCATCACCCACGCAGCCACGGAAAAGCAGATTTTTGCAACAAAAAAAAAATAAAATAAAAAAGAAAAAAAAGGAAAAAAAATTTTACTTCAATTTGAAACAAAGTTTTCCCCATAAGGGGACGCCGCATAATTTCTCTTAATCGACGCTTGCTTGGCTTGACGCTCATTCGTTCAAATTTCGCGTTCGGAGTTTTACTTTTTTTCTTTCTCTTTGCGATCTTTCACTCGTTTCGTTCAACTTCAGCATCCCCGTTGGTCGAAATCTCCGCGTTAATTTTTTTTCCCTTTCCCTTAAGTGTAATGCACAAAAAAAAAAAAACAAAAAGTTTTCTCTCTTTTTTACGTGTTGATAATATGATTATTTGTTGTTACCCCGCACGATGTTAATTTCCTTTTTTTCACCTTTCGCGACGGTAATCCGATCATATTTATTTTCGCTGCAGTTTACTTTTCGTTTAGAACGATCTATTCCACTTTGTACATTTTCAGAGTTTTGCTTTCGGTCGGTGACCTTTACGTCTGCAGCCCAAGGGTTGCGGCAGCCGCGTTTTGTTCCGCACCCAGCCATGCACCCGAATTGGGGCGGGGTAGAAGACTCCTGTGCACGACCCTTCTTTTCGACTTTAAGGGCCCTGCCGCGCTAAATGATCACCTCAAACATTTTTGCGTTCTACCCTTAAGATGCACGCGAAAAAAGAAGCAATTTTTGTATATATTAAAATAGAAAGTTCAATATTGAAAATTAATAAATTTTCTCTATTCTATTGTATTCGTCTCCGTTTCGCGATTAAATAATGTATTTATGATGAATTTTTCGAATTTTCTTCTTTTTTGTTTGTTTATTCTTTATTGTCACAAACGTTTTCTATCATTTTTAAGTTTTTCTAAATCTTCCCTTTAATATTGTTTATGAAATATATATATTTATATACAAGCATGCAAATTTATATATACATCTATAATGCGAATGTTGTTATTTTTTGTTTATTTTCCAATTTTTTCGAATTAGTCTCATTTCATTATTGAGATTTAAAAAAGAACGGGAGTACTTTATTTTCCGTATGTATATTAAAAAAAATTGTTCCTCAAAATGAATTCTATTATATTTAGAACGAAAAAAAAATAGACATTTTGTAGAATGTTTTGTGAGATGAACGGCATGGCCTTGATGTGTGTTTTTAACTGTAACTTAATAATTCTGCACGTGCTATGGCATGTATATTCAAATCTGATCTTTCAGCGACGGCAGGATAACTTCAGCGTTATCTATTCTTTTTATTCATAATGAACACACATCGAGTGCAGACTTATCAATTGTAGAATAGCAATTACATTTTAAAGGAATTTAAATTTATCTTTCGATTCATAATATATATATATATATATATATGTATATACGATATAAATATATACATATACGCGTTGTATGTCGAACAGAAAACCGTCAGGTTAACCTAACCGTTAGAAAGTTAAGGCGGATTCAATTTCCAGCCTCAACTTTCCTTCTTTTTCTTTCGCGAGGAAATATCTTCCATGAATGTATTATTTATAAATTGTAAACCGCTCAGAATAAACTAATTTTTACACTTTTTTATTAACTTCTCAAATGAAACATTTTAAATATGGTAACTTATGAAGAGTTTTTGAATTTTCTCACTGCTAAGACCGTTTTCTGTTTACCCGCAAAACATTTCTCTATTCACTGCGAATTTGAAAATGGAAAAAAAAATTCGTTTGGGCATTGTTCGGCTAGTTAAAAGAAAATATTACAATTATAAGACTTTCAACTTGGAAACCCTCAGCGATGGGGGTTTCGACTCTTTCTGCAACATTTTCCATGTGGGTTTTTATAAACAATTCTCTTGTATCGGTATCTTTAAATTTAAAAAAAATGTTGAAATTTTTTTTTTCTTTTTTGAAATTGTTTTATTGCTTCTCCCACGTTTTTAAATTTAATCACCCTGGGCATGGTCGCGAGCGAATAATAATAAATGACGGTTGTAAAAATCACGTGCGAAACGAGGAAAAATGAAATGCCAGAAAAATTTCACATTTATTCTCACGATTTTAAACGATATTTATACTAATCTTAGAAATTATTGTTTAAAACTTTTATATATATATATATAAATAAATAAATAAATAAATATATATATTATACAAAAAAATCTTTCAACAATATTCCTATACGTGTAAACAAAAGAAAAATCGATTAAATTACAATTCATATAAAATATTAAAAAATTCTCTTTTAAAAAAGATTTTTCTCCGCTAAAAATTTTATTCTAACACTATTATCAAATCGTCCCCTTCGAGTTTCATCCCCTTTTCGATTTCGATTGATTTTACTTTTCCGGCGATCGGAGCTTGCACGATCATCTCCATTTTCATGGCGGATAGAACGACCAACGGTGCGCCTTTTTCCACGGTGTCCCCAACCTTCACTCTTATGTCGATCACCTCGCCCGGCATTGGCGCCCCGATTTCTTGATCGTTGTTCTTGTTCGCCTTCGGGTGAACGTGGATTTCCTGCAAACATTAAGCGTCCTGCATGAGAGGTTCCGCGATTGCACGCTCAAAAACGAGCCTTCCGTCACTACCTTGACGGCTTCCTTGTCCTTTATGAAGACGGATCGCAGCTGACCGTTAAGCTCGAAGAACACTTCCCTTTCACCCGCTTTCGTCAGGTTTTCATTTATGGCCAGCGCCTTAATACTCAGCGTTTTCCCTTTTTCGATTGTTACCTTAAATATAAGATGTGAATGAAATCAAGTAAAAGCCGTAAATCAAGTAAAAGCCTGGACAAATCCTCGCACTTCTTGGACCACAAAATTTGAAGCGCTTAATGTCATATTAATTTCTTTGACAATTCGAATTTCAATGTATGCGGCTTAATAAGTTTGAAATGTCCTACGTTATGTATTGCTGATGAATGGGTATCTTGGGTTACATCACGTACTTTCATGATATCCTGAGTGACTTGGGTTAATAACAACAGTTTTCGACTGGTGAAATTGTAGTCAATTATGAAACGCGATGCATTCGTGAAAATTACTAACTTTTCCTTTTTTTTCAATTTTCCATTAATTTTTGAATTGTTTTTTCCACGTTTCACGAGATATTGACCAGTTGGTCAGTTCCTTCGATCGCTTTATTAGTTTCACATACAAATTCATGCTGCACATTAACCGGATTGTAAAATATAAACTCTTACATCGAATTCTTCTCCAACTTTGGGACCCGTGAGGAAAATTCTTGTCGTCAGCTTGTCAACGGGTCCATAGGTGGACCTGAACTTCAAAAAGTCATCCGTTACTTTAGGATAGAGAGCTGCGCTCATAATATCACGGTCAGTCACTTTCGAATATTTCTCACTCAATGTCTTCTTCAACTCATCAAAGTTGAAATTTGTTAAACTAGCTCCGGGTCTCCCCTTCACCCTCGGCATATCCTTGAGAACCTGAAATAATTAGTTAAGCCTTTTTCAGACGGGGCTTTGAGGAAAAAAAAAACCGGGAGATGCTTTCTGAGAAGGATGTCCCGAACCTTCGTCCTCAGAGGTTCCGGAAATCCGCCGTAAGGTTCGCCGATTGCTCCCTGCAAAAATTCGACGACCGATTTCGGAAAACTTAGGTCCTCAGCCTTTGCAAGAACTTCGTCCGCTGTCAGTTTGTTCTGCACCATGAACTGTGCGAAATCTCCGACAACTTTAGACGACGGGGTAACCTGTCGAAGTGAAAAATATCAGTATCAGACAATGTTTTGAATTTTCTTTTGACTTCTCCGTATAATTTTAGGCGCATCACCTTGATAATGTCTCCCAAAAGGAGATTCGCCTCGCGATAGGCTTTCTTCACGTCTTCGAAAAACTCGCCCAGTCCCAGGGAATAAGCCTGGAATTGAAGATTGGTGTACTGACCACCGGGTATTTCATTCAAATATACATCGGCATTTCCAGATTTCATAGTCGTCGTGCATTCAAAAGGAGCGTAAAGTGTTCTCGTTTGCTCCCAGTAGGCGGAATACTCGCTGATGTTTCTCAGGTCAAAACCTTTTATAAGCATATATTTGATGAATATGTTAATTGCAGATTCAAAAAAAGGAGAAAAATTAAGTTTCCAGCTACTAGCCTGTATCTAATTCTTGGCCTTGCAGTGATGCCACTACAGCACCGAAGGAAGGTTGTGATGTCATGCCGGACATAGAATCCACGGCAACATCCACTACATCTGCTCCCGCTTCGGCACACGCCAGCATTGAGGCTACGCCGGCTCCGGCAGTGTCATGAGTGTGAATGTGTATGGGAATATCCGGATGCTTTTCCCGTATAGCTCCTACTAAAATTTTTGCAGCTTTGGGTTTCAAAAGTCCGGCCATGTCCTAAAATACATGTAAACTTAAACGACTTTAAAAAATGGCAATTTTTAATTATTTGATTAATCCGCATATAATAAATACATTATATGTAATATGCACATATTAAATTAATAATTTAATACATCCATATAATTAATTTTGTCTCAAATTGATGCCTCTTCAAGAGAAATGATAAAAAGAAGAATAACTTTCGATGAAGATAATGAAAGTGAAAATATTAATCTGAATTATCGATTTTAGTAAAAAACTTAATTTACATTCTCACTTTTATGCACAGAATGTGAGTTCCCGCATTTACGAGTTCAGTAGCTAAGTTAGTATAGTATTTGATATCGTATTTCGTTTTCTTTGGATCTGAAACGTCTCCTGTATAAGAGATAGCTGCCTCGACGACGCCACCAGCTTTTCCTGCAGCTTCCATTCCCAAAATCAAATTCGGAAGATAGTTCAGGGAATCGAAAACACGGAAAATGTCCATCCCCACTTGAACAGATAATTCACAGAACCTTAAAACGAAAAATGTGTTGTTTTGGTGAAGTGGGATAGCTTATTTCAATATTTTTTATTTTCACGTTTACCATTAAAAAAAATACCCACTTATACACAACATTATCCGGGTAATTTGTATAACCCACGGCATTGGCGCCTCTAAGCAACATCTGAAAGGGTATGTTAGGAATCAAGCTCCTCATATTTTCAAGTCTTTCCCATGGACACTCATGCAGAAACCTTAAGGCTACATCAAAAGTGGCACCGCCCCAATTTTCCATGGAGTATAAGCTGTATAAAAAATTAGAAATAAAATTATTATATAACTGAAATGCTGTGGTTAGCAAGAATTTAAAAATAAAAAATAAATTGATCCTTAAATAAAGTCGAGGGAAAAGATTTTTCTCTTACTGGCTAAAGTTATAAGCTACATAAGGAGCTATGTTGAGCAAATCAATCGTTCTGACTCTTGTGGCCAATAAACTTTGGTGGGCATCTCTGAATGTGGTATCCATGAGCAACAGTCCTTTGTGCTGTTTCACTGCTTTGACAAAACCTTCAGGACCTTTTTCCTTAAGGATATCCCTAAATCCTTTCGGTGGTGCATGGACTGAAATCAGAATCATTTCTCACAAATAAGAAATATGCATTTCGAATAATTAAAAAAGTTTCAAAATTCATAAATAACGATACATTTTATTTTTTTTATATTTCTTTCTACATAAGATCTAATAAAAAATTAACAAATATTTAATATACAACAGAAATTATAAAATATGTTTTTCTGATTTGCAGATTAAAAAGTGTTAATTTTGGGACGCTGATACAGCAACAAAAACGTCTTAATATGGAATTTGTACAGGTTAAGATATTTCGTCATTGAGAAATATAAGTTTTGAATAGACGCTTTAATTCTGTAACAGTCGAAAACAGTTTTTCACCAAAAGTTTAAAAAAAATGGAAAAACCTTAATGGAATGTGTTTTTCTTAAAGAAATATATATTATTTTGAACTTAAAAAAGATTTTTTTACATATCACTTGTTAACTTAAAAGGATTATGCTATTTTGTTCTTATAAAAAGGCAGAATGGAGCGGTATGAAAGGATGTTTCTAGTGATTAGGGCTAATATTATGTGGGAGGTCTCATATATTTCAGTACTATGTACTGTCGGGAATGCATAACAGCATTTTCTTTCCTTATAAAAAAAAATGAAAAAGTAAAGAGACTCATAGTTTCGAATCTGTCAAACATATTTATAAGAATAATATCAAATAGCTTTAACTTTAAAATTCAGTTACATGAAATTTTTTTATACTATTTTAAAAAAATCTATGCAGTACAATGAGAAAGAATTGTTTTAGATGTAATCTGAACAACTTCATTAATGTTTTTTTTTCATTACACATATTTTATGAGATAAAAAAGAACTTTTATCTTAATTTATAAATAAAGAAATAAATTCTTACCTTTGGCAGGAATATGGGAATCGGTACTTGGTTTTTTTTCTGCGGGAAAGGATAAAATAAAGTTGTGAATTAGAATTCTAAGGTTATAAGGAAAAATATTTTTTTTTGCAAAAAAATATTTCTTTTTATAATAAATATAACTGGCCAAAATATAATTTTTTTCAAATTAGAATTTAGGAAATTTTATAAATCCAAAACCTCGAAAACTTGCTAAAATTAAATTATTACGCATATTAAATGGTCTTCATGGTTTATGTCTGCCATTAATTAAATTAAAATTCCACATGGTTTTTAAATGCAAGACCAGGTCCACGAAAAATAAAAATTTGAACAGGTTCACGTAACTGATACGAAAGCGAAGGAAAATTTTTTTTTCTTTAACGAAAATTCTGCACACACAAAAAGCGTATCTCTTCTAAATAGCAGGAAATACTCTATTTTCAGGGATAAAATATAAACGCTCCATAAAAACGTGAACAATAGCTTTTGGTAAATTATTTTGTTTATTTTTATTATTTAAAAGTAATGTTAAAATACGGATTTTTTTTCTTTTCACATTGTTGAATGAAGACAAATTTTATTAGGATTCAACAGGTTTAATAACTTCAATTATTTTCGCACACAATTATTTATTTTTTTTCTTTAAATACATATGAAACAGAAAAATCAAAATTTACCATTTTTATTATACTTTTGTAAACGGTTTTGATTACGTTCAATAATTTCCTTTGATTTGCTCGAGATTTTCGATTTTTTTAATCTAACCATTCAAAATTGATTTTATGTTTTAGATTTATTTATAAATTGTATAATTTATGCGCCCGTGATTCTGCGTCGGAAAAAAACGGTTTTTTTCCGTATTAAAAAATTTATTTACATTAAAAAAAAGCTATGAAAGCAGGAATAAATTGAAGTTTGAAGCATTATGTGTGTGAATAAGAAAAAGCAAAAGACTTAAACATTAAAACAAAATACTCACATGGCAATAATTCACCTTCTTCATCATATTGGCGTTCTGCTTGTAAATCTGCAATTCACCCAAAAAAAAGAAGTAAACTAGCTTAAACAAAAAACGTGTAATATTATCAAATACAATCCAAAAATGAACCAAGGGTTGACGATGAATAGCATTTACCATTTGAACCAACTTAGCTACTAACAGAAGTAATAGCATGATTTTTAATGCTAGTTGCCAAAGATAATTATGAATAATTAAATTTTTACATAAGCTGGAGCATATTAATCATTTGATCGTGATTTGTGGTTCTTGTAATTATGATACAAATGTATGTTAAAGTGAAAAAAGAAAATTTCAGTTTGAAAAAATTTGAAGTTCTACCCCATGAGAAATATTAACGATTATTAAAAAAACATCGCATCATAAATCATCATCTCATTTTCTAAAATATATTTTGTAAAATCTATTCTTATATATGTATTTTAATATTGATACAATATGTTTATATTTTTCATATATTATATATATAAAATAATTTTTATTTTTCATATTCAATCTTAATTCTCACTTTACTTAAGTGAGAAATGTCATTTAAGAGATATGTATTAGGTTAAAAAGATAATTGCAATTTAATTAAAAAAAAATAAAAGAATATTTTGAAGCTCCATATATAAGCACAAACACATTAGATATATATACATTACAAGTTTTATATGTCCGACTTCAGCTGTAGTTCAGTTAAAAATAATTTTAAGTTGAAGCTAAAAATATTAAATATATTTACTATTACATTCTGTTTTAAGCTTTGCTATTAAGAATAAAATATTGCTAAGCTGATTATGTAGAAAAAGATTAAACCCAAAATGCCTAAATTATTTAAAACAAACATGCTGACGAAACTTGTTGGTTTTCTGGCCACGTACAAAACTAACGTTCGCAATCAAAATACAATGAAGAAACATTTTAAACATGGAAAATGTAATTAATCATTTACCTATTGGAATCTTGGGAATGGTGGGCTTTATTTCTGCCGGTTTTAAGTTTGTTGCCAAAGGTGTTTGGGGTCCATTGACCAAAACCTGACCTAAGTAATTCAGAAGTTTTTGTGCTCGGTTCTGTGACGTGTGAAACTGAAAAAGTTGGGGATTTTCATCGATGAAATGAGTGTCGACTCCACCTTCCAGAAATTTACGATTTTCCAATACGTTCAATAAAAATGGAATGTTAGTCTGTAAAACAACATCAAAATTACATCAGATAGTTTTTCAAATATCTTAAAAAAATAAAATTTAATAAAGTTTAATAAATAAAAGTAAATTTTAAAAGTTTAATATTCATCATTTTAGTTGCAAGAAGCTAAAATTTAACTTATTTAATAAATGCAAAATGTTTACTGTTCATCAGTTTCACATACCTTAACTCCACGGACTCGAAATTCCCTCAAAGCCCTTGTCATTTTTGCACAGCAGCTGGGTAAGTCACGAGCACGAGCAATAATTTTAACGAGTAGAGAATCATAATAAGGCGAAATAATAGCACCCGCATAGGCCGAAGCTGAATCCAACCGAATACCCATGCCCTCTCCGGAACGGAAGACTTCAATTCGGCCTGTATCCGGCTGGAATTGTTTTGCCGGGTCTTCAGTTGTCATCCTGCACTGAATCGCAAAACCCTGAAAGGGCAAAAGGCAAAATAAATAATAAAAAAAGACTTCTTTTGTTTTGCGAAAAAATTTTAAAAAATATAAACCTCAGTTTTAATATTCTCCTGTGTAAGTCCCAGTTCGGGAAGAGTCAAGCCCGATGCGACTTTAATCTGAGACTGAACGAGATCAACCCTGTAGTATAAAAAACAAATGATTTTTGGTTTGTATTCGTAAATTTCAATTTTACATAGAACAAAATGTATGATTTTTTTTTTGCAAATTGAAGCGGCGGCTAATATTAAAGAGACAAAAAAAAATAACAACTAACCCCGTGATTTCCTCTGTAACTGTGTGTTCCACTTGCAATCTTGCATTTACTTCAATAAAGTAGAAGTTTCCCTGGTTGTCACAAAGCAATTCCACCGTTCCAGCATTTTCATATTTCACATGCTTCGCCAAATTAATAGCACTTTCCAGCATTCTATCTCGAATCTGTTACATTATGAATTAGTTAAAAGAAATAGGTAAATTTTAATAGTAGCAATGAAATTTCTCAAAATTTTAACCAGCTCTGATAAATACATTTGTAACTTAATGTAAATTTTGTGGAAAGTAAATTTGCCTAAAAAATTTTTTTCATATTAGTTTAGGTTATTCAGAGGAATACAAATATCAAAAATGCAGACTGTGATATAAGTATAAACTCATAAATGGCCTTTTCTAGGCATTTCATAATATCAGAAAATAAAAATAACGATTACGATAATATTTCAATTTCATGAAATGATGTCAAATATTTGATAGTCGCGACTGATTGTTATATTCTTGAACAAACAGAATTTAATGGTTTATAATTTTAATAATCCAGTCTTGTTCATTTTTTTCGGCCAGAACTTTGGAAACACGGCATACAAGAAACTGGCAGCTTTTTCTATAAATAGCGAACGATATTCAGATTAGGCAGGTTCCTAATTCCAGAGGTTTTCCGTTTTTCTCTCGGATTCCTTCAATTTTAAAGTGGTCATCACGTGCGACTCAGACCTCTCCCTTCCGTTGAACCACTTCTTGCAAGGGTTTCAATTTTTGTCCATTTTGTGCACTTGAGTTTTAAGTTTTTGGACTTTCTTGGTGGGCCGCAATTTGAGGATACTCAATCAAAACAAGAAACAAATTTAAAAAAAGGGGCATTACATTTTTATCCAGGAGAGGAGCCGGAGCAATTTCAACGACTTTCTGGTGCCTTCTCTGAACGGAACAGTCTCTCTCGTAAAGGTGGACGATATTTCCGGCCTTATCTCCCAGGAGCTGAATTTCAATGTGTCGAGGTCTTTCGATGAATTTTTCGACGAACATCGAACCGTCGCCGAATGCCGACAACGCTTCAGAACTGGCACGCTGGAAGTTTTCCACCACTTCCTGAAATACGTAAACGAATAATATAAAAGCGATTTTAATTTAAACCTAATATCTTATTGAACGAATAAATTTATTTTTTTCGATAATGGACCGCTGTTAAGTTAGGCTTTTTAGGACTCCCGCAAGGAGGTCAAACATGAATTCCAAATATTAGCTTTAGATATTGAAGTTTCGGGCATTGAAGAACTCTCGTAACCCGATAATGAGACTGGACATTTTCCTTGCATCCAGGCGGTATTTTTTTTTTTTTTTAACGTAAAAATCATTTTCTTATCAAAGCGGATTAATAAAGTAGAGTTAATTCATCAATATTATATATCCGGTTATGCAAAAATGGCTACACCATCTTAAGGACAACAACGATAGAACTATAAAACCTTATCATTGGCCTATATCAAAAGGAACGAAGCCAATAATCCATATTGGGTAGCGTCTAGGTCACGCCCATGTGGCTATAAAGCAAATTAACTTAAAAAAAAAACAGTCATCTTTTAGAGGTGCAAACACTAATAATAATATAGTAATTCACTTATTTCCTCATATTGTTTTCTATTGTTTCATCTATACATTTTATTAACGAAAGTTAAATTCGTTTTCGCTAAAAGAGTTAAAACGTTGAGACTTTTGAAACGTTTTCGATCTCTAAGTTGAACCGATTATATCTTTAAATAGAATCTCATACATTCCATTAGGAGGCTCTGTAGATTAATATTATGTAGGTTATCTTTATAATAAAACGAACTGGAATTCCCAAGAACGATTTTTATATAAGGCAGATTGGAGAAAATTCTAACATCTGAAATGCAGATTTATAGACATAATTCTTTTGAGGATATTTTCAAAATTAAATGAACATAAACTTACAGCACGGATAGGCCAAAATTCAACCGGTTGAAAGGAATGTACTACAGCGCTAGTGTGAATGTTATTATGCTAGGTAATCGAGGACAGTACCATAGCTATGAAAGCTAAATAAGATATAAGAAAAGAAACATCTTCATCGTTGGATCAGTTACAGCATCGGAACGGACGTAAACACAAATTTTTTTTCACAGTTAAACATTAAGGAAATTAGCATTTGAGAATTGTAAAGCAATTTATTTAAATAGCTCATAGCATGCCGTAGAAGAATAATTATTTTTTTTTTCGAAGAACAGACAAATAATAATTTATTCCAAATATTATCGTCATGACAAACTTTTCTGATGAAGTCATTTCCGCTATACTTATAGTAAATTTACTATGAGCCTTGATTGACTCAATCAACATAATTTTTTTTTTGGGTGCACTAGATGAGACAAGGCATTTGTAACGTTATGATTTCGGTAATGCAATTATTTTACCTCCATTTTCCGGACCACTCTCATTCCTCTTCCTCCACCACCGTAGGCGGCTTTCAAAATGACCGGAAGACCGTGCTTTGAGCAAAATTCCATCGCTTCTTCCGCCGTGTTAATTGGTCCCGGCGTACCAGGGACCACAGGTACGCCTGAATTGAAAATTTCGAAAATATAATTCCTTATGTAAAGTTAATTGTTTTTATTTAACGATTATAAAAACGTAGCTTACCCGCATCAATGGCAGCCTGCCTTGCTGCCACTTTGTCGCCCATTTGTTGGACAACAAAAGGGCTGGGTCCGATAAAACGCATTCCTGCGTCAATAACAGACTGAGCAAAATCGTACCTTTCGGACAGGAATCCGTAACCCGGATGAATGGCATCCACATCATTTTCCTAAAAGGTATTAAATTTAAAATCTGCGTAACTCCAATTACTGATTCAAATTAGCATAGAGCTTATTGCGTTACACCAATTCTCTATTAGTTCAAAGTTCATAAAGTTATGGGGATTCATTATTAAGAAATCAAATTTCATGGTTTTTTCTCAAGAAAACATAAAACGACAGTAATTTATTTCTTCTTTGTTACCAACTTTATTTATTGAAAGAAAATTCCCAGTAATGAGTGATTTTTTGGTTTTCAACTTGTGAATCTAATCATTTTGCAGATTGTAGATTAGATCAGATGTATTAGATTAAAAATTACTAAAGGGGAATAAGAGTCATGGCTTCTTGTAGAAACTTCAATTGTGGCTATATATGTATATTTCAACATGGATAACTTTAACATTTCTACTAAAATTTAAATTTAAATTCATTTCTCTTATTTCTCAAGAAAGAAAATCGAATTCGAATAAAAAACATATACATTGATATTGGGGTTTTTTTATGATATATGGGAAAACTGTTTACAATTCAACTGACATATCTAATTACAGTACAAACTGCAAGACCAACTTTTGTCTTTCAAGGCCAAATTTTTCAGGTACATTAAAAAAATATATAATTGTATGGATTACATTCGAAGAAACACTCTGAATGATGGATATTACTATGGAGAATTTTCGTTCTGTTCATATCAAAGATTTGTTTAAATATTTTGTATGTTGACACGATATCAGATAAGTTTAAAGGATACATTGAAGGTTGCTTTTTTAAGTACCGTACATCATTCATCATATTTCTCTCATCGGACATAATGTGTAAAATGAAAATTTTAATTAGAAAATTATTTTAACCTTGGCTATCCTGATTATCTCAGGTATGTTTAAGTAAGCCTGAACAGGAGCTAGACCCTTTCCTATTAAATAAGCCTCATCAGCTTTTTGACGGAACATATGATGCCGATCCTGCTCTGAGTATATGGCTACTGATTTTATTCCCAACTCGTGACATGCTCGAAATACTCGTATGGCTATTTCACCTAAAATACAAACAGAAAATCAAATGTTAAAAGATATTAATGAACAATTTGATTATTTAAACTATTCTCATTTAAGTGAAAACTAAAATATTTATTAAGGATGTGATATTAGCGCCTTAAAGATATGAGTGACATCGATCAATCTTTCAATACAAAATAAATATGGGAGAAAAAAAATAATAATATTGATCAGCTAAGAATTTAATTTATTGAGAGACCCGATGAAATAGATTAAAAGCGTAAAATTTGGGATATCATTAGGTAAAAACGATATTTCTTCATATGTTTTTAGGTAAGTGAAAAAAGAAAACAAGTTTTTGATGAGGCATATCATTTGGCGTTATATGGTTCAGTTAGTTTTCTAGCGGCAATGTGTGGCAATTATTAGTTGGACATAAGTAAATAAATCTAGCATAGGCGAAAAATCATGATTGGTTTTTTCAAATTTCACTTTGATGTTCGAAATAAAATATTTAAGTTTCGTCATGTAATTCCAAGTAAATTTACGATAAACCACCTCTGTTAGCGACGAGAACGCTCCTTATTGGTTTGTATTCTACCTTTGTGGAATAGTTCGATTTACAAACCAACTGCAAGAATCTTTTGCGGCGCTGCCGGAAAGCTCGGCAGGTGATTGCAGCCCCGATCATTATTTAATTTTTGCCTTGGATCGGAAAATCGAACATCTGAAAAGACAACGTCCGAAATTTTCATCATTTCATAATGAAATTTCAAAAAACTAAGATTATCTGAAAATTTTTGATCGACTGTAAATGAAAACAAATTTCGATTATTCGTATTAAGGAGGCTTTGCTTTCGAATCTCGAAGGCAGAACCTCAAGGAGGGAAAAATATTGTGCCAGAGGGCTGTGATTTTACACTTAATTTCCACAATATTCAGACTTAACTGGCGTAGAAAAATAGTGAAACCTGTTTCACATTTTAATGGAAAATATGTATTGATACTATCTGAAATGTAGAAAATCTCAACGGAATTAAAATCAATCAAAAAATTTGCATGAATTGGTTTTAAAATTATTTTTATTTTTTGAGTTCTTCAAACATCAATTTTCTAAAATATCCTCTTAAATATATTTAGAATCTATCAATTATCGCTAATATGTACTAAAAGTATGCATTAATGTATGAATTTTGTGCAAATTTACTTCGTAACATTTTGAAGATAAAACAGCAAAAACTTATCACCATAATTGTAAATGGCGAAATTTTTAATGCACTGTATTGGACTTTGAGCAAATATAACTTTTAATTATGATGCATTTCATTCAAATTTCGTCTTTCTTAAATCTTTTTATCCCAGAGAAAAAATTATTAAGTTGTTTTTTCTGTTTCGAATATCTCGAACAATAGTGAGAGCCGCGAGAAAAATGCGGACATTTCGAATGATAAGAGGAAAATTCTGCAATCCAGCATCAGACAGGCGAATTCGCGAGGCAATCGCAAGTGATAGGAAAACGGGAATGAATCATATTCGCCATTAAGCTAAGACAGCCAGAAAGGCAAAGTTCGTAAAATCATCAATCGATACATTCAAATGGCACTGAAACGTAGAATTACATTGAAGATAAAGGAACTTGAAGGCCGGCTCTCCACTTTTGATCACTTGGGGTCACACGAGAATGAACCTAAATCGCGGAGAAATAATTTGATTTTTAAAAGTTCAAAGGAGGTTTCTTACGGAAAGCATTTTGAATACAAAAAAATGAGATTGAAAAATCGCAACGAGTTTTCCGCACATGGATTCATGGCATGTTTTCGTCAAGATTCCATTGGAAACGCGGGAACTGAAAACAACGCGAAATGATTGGGTAAATAACATAAAACCAATATAATATGATTAGGGACGTTTAATTGGCAATGAATGGAGTGGATGAATTATTACCGCAAACTAATACATTTGACGTATTCAGCTCCTGGTAGCAATCTAACTGTAGCTTTAATTCAACGTTGAAGCTTTTCTCCGGTATGAATTGATTATCTTTGTTACGTATTTTCCAGATTTGCTTTTAAGCCCCAAAATTTAGAAAAAAGGGACACGTGGCAATGAAATTTCAATTATTCCTAAAAACTTACTGTCCTGTTTTCATTTTACCATAAGTATATATATATATCATTATTTACATATGTATAATATAATTATTAACATATATATGTATATAATATAAACTATTACGCTACGTTAATTTACTTTTGTGTTATATTTTTTATATGCGAGCAGTTTAATATTATTCATTATAATTTATAATTCTTATATATTTAAGAGAAAAATATGATTCTCTCCATAGAGGAAAGACTAAGTCTCCATATAGGAAATTATATTAATCATTTCTTAGATTGCCTTTTCAATTATGAGATTTTCTTTGATATCAATTTATTTATATCACAAAACGATCTCTATTGTACTCGGATTTTTGCATGTTGCGTTAATATTCCTCTTATAATAATTTACTTCTCTTTTCATAAAATTTCCTTATTTTTAATAATTTTATTTTCAAAGAACTACAACGTTCAGACATTAAAGGACTTATCAACTGTTTTATTTTCGGAAAATAAACTTTTATATATATCACGAAATAACGCAACATTTTTTGATTCGACACCACGATTGTAATTGCAAGAAGTGAAAAATGAAACTTGCATCAATTTTTTTTTTTAAAAACCCTAATTTAAATATATTTTTGTGGGATGCACCCTATTCCCGAATCAAACCGCTGTATATTATTATGCTAGAGATTTTTTCCACAGTCTCTTTCCATAATATAAACAAATTTATATTAGAGATCTCTTAATGAAAGGATATCTAGGAAATTAAATTATATATTTTCCTTTATAGAGATAGATTTTCAATGGAGAAATCAAATTTCTATATTATAAGAGAAAATTATGCGGCTGTGACGAGCAGGCATATTTTTAAACTTGCTCCCTAAGAAACCATTGCAAACTCTTCCCCAAGAGTTTATACATTACTGGCCATTATCTTTTATTGCGTTTATTCTTACGGGAATAATTATACATGTTTCTGTTCGGATAAAAATTAGATCAAAAATTGCAAACATTTTCATTGCATATCACGGTGTGCGATGAAATCAACCGAAATGCATGATGCCAATTAGAGCATCGAATGCAACTTCATTTCAAAAGTTTGACGAAGTGAAAATTCTTAAAATGGTCAAAGAGATGAACTTAATAATCGATTGTGAGGGCACGTAATGATCCAATTCAAACTTACATGGCATTTTTACGTGAACAAAAAAAATGTTATATTTGAAAGCTGAGAAAATATTTCAGTAAATTGAAAATTGGCATAAAATAATGTGTGTTTTGCAGTGAAAAATACATTTTTCAGAAAATGTTACACGTTTTTTTAAGGTACGATGGCCACAAATGTGGAAGGCGGTGGGAGATTGTTTTTTTCACTCCCACCCAAGTGCTTCTCCTTATGCAACTTGTCCGATAATCTAAATGGCCTTTCTGGGACCCCGACTTGAAGACCATTTTTCATCAGGTTCTTCAACTTTCATGCAACTTTCCGCGAAGTAATCGATATGCATTTAGAACTAGTTTCAAAACGTTAATAACCTAAGAAATAATCTTGAATATGGATTGAAAAACAATTTATTGGAAAATACCAATGTAAAAGTTCATAATGTCGCAACTCATCAAATGGAAACATTCGGAAGGAATTTGTGTTTCACGTGTCCAACGTGCAAAAAAGGGGCGGATTATAAAATTTTTTAAAAGTTAAAATGGGCATGCTTCGCGCATAGCAGAAATCATAAACAAAATTAATTTGGATAGCATTTGAATGTGCCGGAGCAAACATGCAGAACAAAATATACGACCTGTCACATGGAGAAAGATATATAATTTCACCTTCAGCATATCATTTGGAACGCCAAGTTGGGTTAGCGATAAAAAATTCAATGTAAGAAAATTAAAAAAAAAAATATAGTATTTTAGTATTATTGGAATCGTATGTAAAACTTCGTTTGCAGTGACCGATGAAGGAAGATTCAAATACAAATACTATTTAAACTCATTAATTTTTCATTCCATATCAAAGTTCAAATGCATATCGTACAAGTCATCACACAGAACAAACATAATGCAATATTTAAAGAACATCAACTACTGCAAATGTAAAACTGACAAAGATATGCCGGAAATGAGTAAGAATAAAATAACTGATTGAATTAAGTTAATATGATGGATATTTTCGGAAAGGATTAGGATAGTTGAAATGGAACGAGTCTGTTCACCAAGTGAGCGACATTCCGCGTTAATAAAAAGGCAACACGGTGGAAACCGAAAAGATCACGCTGATGACTCCTGCAAACGGCCTGGACCACAGCAATTTAGCAACCTCGAACCAAGTTGGATGTTCTTCTACCACGATCTGGTATCCGACTACCTCATTCTCAAGGGAACGTTCAGAAAACAATCTTTTTCCAAATCCCATCTTCTTCGGAGCCCACCTCCTCTTCGCTCATTTTCCTCTGATGCAAACGGCGATGGTGTTCAATGATCGTAAACGATAATTTTAAAATACAAAAAAAAAAAATTTAATTACTCTATTTCATACGCATAATGTAAATGAGTGACTGACCTCAAAAAAAAAGTCGATGACCTTACCGAGGTAATAAGAGATAATGTATTGGTTATTTATTTATATGCAAGAAAAAGTTATTGAAAATGTTCGAAGCCTTACCATAAGGATATGACAACAGTGACCCAAAAGCATCAGAGCAAAGTTTGGATCCTAAAGTAATAAAATGGCAAATCCTCAAAAACTCGGATTTATGCAACAAAATCCCACTTTTTTAAAGTAAGATTAATTTCGATAAATCACCTACATAAACGGAGTGAGAAACGACAAAATGCGTTCAATAACTAACAAATATTTAATGACGATATAATAAGCGCGAAAATAAATGAACGAGGTTCATTAATTTTGCTCTTCCACAGGAGTTAGGTTAGGTTATACTTTGTCATCGACGTTCAATACTGCCAGAAATATATGGCTGTGATATATGAGAAATTGAGGAGCGAATATGCTATAATTGTTAAAAATATAATAATTACATTATGTAAATGGTTGAAAACAAGCAAATGTGAATTGTTTCCGAACCTTAAAAATAAGGAGGTTATGTTAGGTAATACTTTAAATCACCGAAACCTGGGTGCCACACTGTCTGGCGCAGCAAACCGTTCAACTGGCAATTCCCATTGCACATTGTGCAGTGGCAGCTTGAGCTGTTCTCCAAGCCTGCAAGTTCCTTCAGGTCACGCGCTTGCATTCGACATTTCGCGACATCCTGAAATTTTCGCTGCCCTCCCTGATGAAAATATAATTCAACTGCGACCGGTCAAAAAAAAAAAGCAAAGTTTCCCCACATTCCTCCGACGGCAATCTTGCCAAAGGCGAAAAACCGTCCGTGCCATCGGGAGAATGGGGGAGGTGGGGGGAGGGGGGGTAGGGAAGTGCGATTCACGCACCTAAAACGACGACCGCGCACTTAACTTCATGAATGAATGAACCGTTCGAAGCGTGGAAGAGAAAATTTTGAAAAGATAAAATGAGTGACATCTTCCGATGGAGAGGTTATCAAAATAATTATTTTTTTCCTTTTTTTGCTTCTTCGCCTTTCGTAATTGGACGACAAATAAAGCAAGACCCTGACCGACATGTCTTCGCCGCGAATTGTCGCACGCGAATTTGCCCCGAGACACCGCCAAAAATTCAAAATGTGAAAATGGATGCATAGAGAACTGGATTTTTGCCAGATTATGTAACCTTGCACATTGCATTAAACAAATGTGTACACACAGAAACACACACACACACACACACACACACAGCACTCCATTCTTTCTATTTGGGCCGATCAGTCATTTTGGTTAGAGAACTCTTATGGTTTCGATAAACAAAATTTGCACATGAGCGGAAGAAAACTCGGGTTCTGCGGCGGAATCGACGTTTGAACGGCTACGCACGAAACGCGTTGAAAAATAAATAAATGAAAAAAAAAAAAAAGGAAAATAAGTCGCAATTTTTTTTTTCATCATTTTCGAATACTTACAGGAAAAATCGATTTGAAGCAGAAAGAAAATGTTTTTAGAAGCAACTTTTTTTTTTTTTTTTCGAAAGTTAGTTTACTGAAACGTCGTGCTCTGGCGTGTGCGTTGGAAGTCGAGAAAGGAAGAAAAAAAATTTATGAAAAAAAAAAAAAAATTTAAGGCGAAGCGGAATAAATGTGAAAGTTAACGGTTAGGACGAAATTTTTTTGTGCTTTTTTTCTTTTTCTTTTTTTTTTGCTTCTTGTGGAAATGTAAAGCATGCAAAGGTTACTTCCTTCCACGCGGCGACATTATCCGAAGTTGCTCGGCGAACGTTTCGCGGTTGACTGGCTTCGTTTCTATCGCGGATACACGCACGCTCTGAAGCCATTGCCTTATCTGCTAAGGCGTAGTAAAAAGACGGAGTCGTTCCCCCTCCCCTCCCCATTTCCCCGCCGCATCCCACTGTCCCTCCCGTAAATTTTAACGTCTAGTCAAAGGAACTGCGGCCGCAGAATATCGGTGCAGGAGAAGAAAAAGGTAAAAAAAAAAAGGAAACTTCAATCTCGGCTCTCGTAGAAGGCACCGCTACGAAGCCCGCGGTTCGCCTCCCGAAGTAGGACCGTTAATTCCAATAGATTCCACCGCTGTAAGCGTGTTCAGGCTTATGCACCGCAGCAGAACGCTACTTGGATGCACCTGTAAAACAATAAAAAAAAAAGGGAAAATTATTTCTCTTTTTATTTTTTATTTTTATGATCGATATGTTCCGCATAATGTCCTTGTTGCTTATACGTATTGTCGTTGTGCATAAGAATCGGAATAAGAAAAAGAAGAGTGTTGAAGATTGTTATTAATAAAGATTGATTTTATTCAATATATTTGGCTATATTTTTTTTAGCAGATTTACGGCACGAGCAAAAGATTTACATATACATAATTTAAAATTTAGAGAGCTCGAGAGATGCATCCTTGATCTAAAAAAGTGCGCACCTCTCACTGTGCAAGAAGATGAAAATCAAGGTAATACTCCTAAGGTCAGGTTACGGCACCTACTTCCGAAGTATTTCCAAATATTTAAACATTTGGAACCGTGTTTGGTTTTAAAAGTTAATTTATATTTGAAATAAAAATGGCATATTTTAGATTAACGACATATTTTGACGTTCTCATATGGAACCATTTATTAACTGAAATTTTATATTTAAAAAGAATAAATGTAACTTAAGCCATAATTTTTAAATGTACTGTTTATTTACTAATGACATGCATTCACCTCACAAATTATTACAAAGAATACATATGATATATTGATATTATGTATATAACAATATATATATTTATTATAAATATATATATTTATAATTTTTTAAAATACGAAATACATCATAATGAATTTAGTGTTCAGTAGATATATATATATTATAGTGAAAATAAAATTGTCTCAGTTTTTAGTATTTTTCGTCTTAATAATTTCGCATAATTTAATTGCAAAATCTGCGTTAGCATTTTGATCAGAATATCGCCTTGATAAGTCGTTAATAATTAACAACACAAAAAAAAACAATCTAAATTGAAATTTAAATCGTTGCATTAGAAATCTCAATTTTATGTTTATTTGATTTTTTTCTATCAGTTGAGTTTATAAATTTGTATAGATTAGAAATAAAAAATGAAAAAGTTCTCTTTTTTTATTTATTACAGATATTGTTACTCATCAGTTACGATAAAAACGTCAGCAAAAAATAAAATTTTGTTTTCATCTTAAACGAATATTTATCTCCGTTTTTAGTTCTCTCTCTCTCTTTTAAACGTTTTATAAATTTCTAAATTAATAGCGGATAATACGATATCTTATCCAACAGCAAACTAAAAGTAAACCGAAAAGCAGCACATGGCAAATCAGTTTATAAGGCTGAGTTTGCCGTCGATTGATCGATATTGAAACTTAATTTTAGTCTATCAATAGAATAAAAATATATATTAGGACGGAGGAGCAAATTTTATTTTCCTCTCTCAGCTTTTCTTTAGTGTTTTCTCTACAGATTAAATTCAGGGATTTTAGTCGAAAATATTTCACATTATAAATTTATTTTTGTATGTACATTCAATCTTATATGAACTACATTTGTACATAAAATCTTCATAACTGAGAATAATATAAAATGTTACAAAAAATTAATAATATACATTTTAAGTGTATTATTAGTACAATATTTTAACATTATCATTATTATTTATTTATTTTTTTAGAGATAAATAATGAAATATACGTATAATTTTTAACTTAAATAATCACATGATTACGTATAAATTGGATATAATTGTAGTAATTGTAGTTACACCAAAACTTGACTTTATTTTAATAACAAACTTAATTTCCAATATTGAAAGTTTATTAAAATTAGATTTTATGAATCTCTTTCGCAAACTGGCAGTTTCTGCTTATGAATAATTTAAGCTATGACCAATGCCTTATAAAATAATGTTTACAACACATAAAAATTTTTAAATATCAGGTATATTTTCTAAAATTATTTAAAAAAAAATTTGGTAAAAGCAATGTTTTTCTCTCCAACTCTGTCTCTCTCCCTATCTATATATATAGAGTTACATATATATAGATATATATAGAGAGAGATTATATATAATATATAATATATCAAATATATTTTATATATAAATATGTACATAATTGGGAGGTAAATAGTCAGTTTAAAAAAGAAATCTAATAATGTGATAGCTAATCGAAAGATGATATATTTCATCAGCATTTCCTTAAACAAAATTTACTTATCAGTTTTCTAAAATGTATTTCATGTAATTCAGTATTGCAAAATAACTTATTTTAAATATTAAAATTTATATTTTAAAATGAAATACAACTTTAATTGTATTTTTTACCCATGACCTCATAGATATAATTTTAAAATTATTAAAGGTCAGTATTCAAGTTGGGCCTAAGAAAGATTTATTACAATAAATTTATTATATCTCTTAAAAAATGTACAAGGATTTAATTCTGATTGTTAAAAAAAGGAACACAATCGTATTTTTTTATTGGCAACTTATTACGGAGAATATTTGATCTGTTAAAAGAGAATCTTTATTAAATCCTTTTTGGTAAATTAGATATTAAAATCTATTGCCATGGTTCTTTTATAAGTAATATATTTGCCTGTGTAATTTAGAAGCAAAGAAATCTTTATTATGGGCGAGCGCATCCCGAAACAACTGAAACTGGGGATGGTGAACGTTTAAGGGGAGGCAGAAAAAAGGGGTTGACGTAATGGAGAATTCTGAACGGTGTTCGCCCCGTCAGTAGTAGTGGAGAAATCCTCTTTTCATCAACTACATTTGCTGGTTTTTTTCTCTTTTCCTTATTGAATTTTTTTATTTGTGACTAGTTGTTTTTTGGTTCAAGTTGTTCAAATTAGCGAGATCTAGCATTAATGACATGGTTTCGAATTTCAGATTGTTATAATATGAAAATATATATTTCTCATCGATGAGTATAAAGTAATTTATATTATGGATTCTGTTCAGATGGGGAAAAGAAAAAAAATTATTTTTTCAATCTCTTGAGTGTTTACAATTTATAAAATCTGTAAATCACGCTTTAAGAAAAATTAATTAAAATAAATAAATATGGAAAATATTAAAATCAGAATTTAAAAATATTTACTAATATTTTTTTAATATAATCATAACAAATCGATTGCATCAGTATTCTATCGAAGGTTTGAGACAAATCAAAAGAATATTCAAGTTCAATAAGTTTTTTTAATAAAAAAAAGGATAAAATTATTCAAAATATTATCAAAATTAATAATTCAGTTTAATTATAATAAATAAAAAAAGATCTCATATTTAAAATCCTTAAGTACAAATATCAAAATATTTTTACTAAAAAAAATTTATTTAAAAAACGTGGCAGTTTTTAGTCCTATAATGCAAATAATATTTAAATACTATTTTGAAACTGTAGCGAAGCCAATAAATAGTATACTATAAGAATATGTTTAAATAAATTCTATAGTAGAAACAGTTTATGAGGATAGTAACAATAATAATACATGCATAGTGAAAATTAATGTAGTTGGAAACATAAAATGCTTTATAATTATTAATTTTTAGTATTCTATAAATATATATATATATATACATAAAACTGAAATATTGTATATATAATGAAATTATTTTAACTAAAATACATGAATATATAGTAATCAGAATACATTTTTTACTTTTTCTACAAATACCATATTTTTTATTGAATTTCATTGCTTCACCCATAAATAACTTTTATTACACATTTTAAGTCAAAATATTCCAATTAACCGTATTCAAGCGGTCACGAAGAGTTTTAACAAGTTGCATGACGCGTATTTTGCATTGATTGCAAAGGGAATTTTTTTTCCTTGCATGAAAACGGCAATAATGCATGCCAAACCTTTTGCAAAATTATAAGCAAAATTTTTTTGCTTTTTTAGTCATTAAAATTTTATCGTTCTATTTGCACAGTGCTTTCACTCTGATTTTGAACCTATAATTATTCTTAATTTTTATAGATAGAAATTACAAAAAAATCATCAGTTGTCGTTAAGCAGAATATACACAATCCCCATCATTATTTTTTAATATTACATAAAAAAAGACTAGTGATTTTGTTTAAATTTTGAATAACTAATTTATTAAAATTATCTTTGAACGTATTTGTTTTTTAATTATTAACAATAATATTTAAGAATATTAAATTTACAGAAATTGAAATACCTCATTATTTCTTCCTATTATTATTTTAAAAAGAAAGGTCATATACAAAAGATTAGGATTATTTTTCTAAAGATTGTGATTGCATGATGCATTATTGCTTTTATTCTGTAAAACTGCCGATGAGGTGAATTATATGGTCTGGTTTAGTGTGAATCAAATAAAAATTATTATCTGAAATGTAAAATATTTTCATTATCCTAAGTCATTGATTATTTATTTAGAAGCAAACTAGTATTCTAATCTGTATAAAGTTAATGAAAATTGCAGGGCTCGTATCATTCGAATTCTCGGGGTTAAAGGTGTGCTGCAAAAATTGAAGCGGAAAGAACTATAAAATAAAGCAGTAAAACGGAGGAAAATAAAAACATTTCAGTTCCAAAAATAAAATGTAATGGATTAGAAAAAGCGAAAAAAAATCTCGTTTGTTTATTTTTTCTTTGCAGTTGGAAAGAAGTGAAACCTAAGTTAAATTAGACAAAGTAAAAAAATTTTTCCATGATCCGTACACCTGAAGAAGGATGCTTTATAGGAATTATATTCGGAAATGGTAAATAATTTGGGTTGAGAAAATCTTTGAATTCAAAATGTATAAAACAGTGAGACATGGTGAAAATTCTTTGCAATATACGATTCTACCGCAAGAGGAAGGAATCGTAAATGTTAAGTCGGAAAAATCAAGAAGGAAAGGAAAAACAGCCGTTATTTTAACAATAACCATAATACTCATTTGCGGCATCGTTGCCACAGCAGTTCTCGTACCTCTTTTATTAACCAGTGATATCGTCATTCTTCCATCAGCTTTTCAGAAGTAAGTCATGGATTATTTAAAATTATATTACTTACGAAATTGGAAAGCAATGCTATGGTAATTTTCTATAAATATCACATTTGAAAAAATTTTTCTGAAACATCATGGGTATTATTTAACAAGTACTGAATGCATACATCCAATAGATTTAATCTTACACTGTATACAACAAAAAGAAAAGGAAAAATGGTGGTTATAAAAACCAATGTTGATCATTTACTAGCTGATGAAGATCTTAATTTTAGAACGACCTCATTTAATCACATTAGACGCCCAGAAACTTGACAGTTGTATACGAATTCTCATTAAAAAGCAACTGCAGAAAATAGTTTTACTATTTTTTCATTCAAAAGTATATCAAGATGACCAACATCTAGGAATAAAAGTGAATTAGATTTGATTTGTTGATTGTGAATAGTAGTTGATTTAGATCTATCCATTGATCATTAAAGACATTCTAAATGTATGGATTTTTATCTTTATTCTAACGCTATAAAGACAATTTTATCTTATTATGCAGGAAAATTTCATAATGCAATGAAGTAAAATATCAGCGTACATACATAAAAATATAGATGGGTGTTTTTAATTCGTTTAAAATTTGTCCGTTTACATTTTGATTTCAAGATTCTGCAAAATAAATTGTTACCAGAATGAATTTTCTAAAAGAAAATCTGGTCAGTTACTTAATTGTTAACATTTGATTAAAAAATAAAAATTAATAATTTACTCACTTTTTCTAAATGAATCTTTTTAATTTTATTTATTAGAATTGAAAATAATTCTTGTATGTAAGTCCCTCAAAAAGGCTTCAATTTCTTTCAGCGCATTTAGCTGCATGTTCCACAGTAATTATTTTTTTCGATACAGATTTTCAGTATCTTCATTACGTCGTACTCATTCCGGAAACCATATTGTGGTCGTGGCTAAAAAGCCCCATGGATGGATCAGCTCTCATCACAATGTGAATAATCTTGCACACACACCTAAACCGAATTATACAGTTGTAAATGTAGTAGAAGAGAAGGTTAGTCAATATAAATTAAAAAAAATTTTAAATAAAGATGGAAAAAAATCTAGACTTTTTCTTTAAATTTATTCTACAAATCTAGTGTTCTTATTTTAGCCATTTGAAAACATTTTGCTTCGTTTATATAATGATATGAATTTTTAAACAGGGACGTTCTACAAGTTTCATAACAAAAGTAAAGGCAACAACAGTTCCAACCACAAAATTAACGAAACTATCAAACGATAAATCTACTACAGCATTAACAAATAACATAGAACTAAGCAAGGTGCAAGATAATAAGATATCAATGGATGAAAATGCTGTGAGAATATACGACGATAATCATACCGAGGTAACATCGAATAAAATAAAAATTCTATTGTTTTCTAATATCACTGGTATGGCTTCCGCAAAATATATGAAACAGCCATGTTTCCTACAGGCACCTATCGTGAAAAACTATATTGAAATTTCCACTACCACAAGAAGTTCCAAGAGACAAGAATTACCAGGGGATGGAGTCGTGACATTTTTAAATACGAATGTTCAAACAACGTCTTCACCTTGGTACCATCAAAGATGGACATTTGGAAATACAGTATCCTATGTTAGATGGACAGTAAGTATTTTTCAAAGGAACATATCTTCATTTATCTTCTTTTTATATTGATTGATGTATATCGATTTCATTATCAGGGAAGTAATGTAAAGGAAAATTTTGTGACCGTGGTTGTTGGAAGTATCATCGTTTTTCTCAGTCTCGTGATTATATTCATAATTTGGATGAAAAGGCGTCGCAATCACAAAAACGATTCGAAGAATGTAAGATTCAAATTTTCTTTTTCACTACTAATTTCAATCAGAACAGGCTGTCAATCCTAGATTTAAACTTTACTCAAATTTTATTTTTCTTATTGTTTTCACCAAAATATAATCCGGAAAAATAAAAAATATAAAAATATATCGATTTAACTGATTTTAGCTTATGTAAAAATTTTTGGCATAAAATTATTTTAAACTAATAATTTTTTTGCAGAATGTAATTGATGGTAAGACAGGTGACAAGGATACACTTCTGAAAGAATCAGCAGCTGGATCAGAAGACGAATAACAACAATGAATAATACAATTCGGCTTGCAATTATTGACAAATTTAAAAAAAATTTTAAAATTTACAAAAGACTTCATTTGTAATTGAAAAACTGCAAGAATAAAAGCTAAAAGTACCATAAACTCAGTTATTAATTAATATATTAATAATTATTTTATTTAAATTAACAACTGAAGAATACACAACAATCTCTTCTTTTAGCGCTCTCGTGCCTGCTGAATTTGAGACACCATATTAATTTAAATAAGTCCCAAATATTTAAAAGTCCTACTTAATGCCGAACAAGTCTTCTAATTAAATGGAAGATTCCATTATATATATATATAAATTTTTTTAATAAATGTAAAAATCATTATCAACATGATATAAACAATAATTTTGGGACATTTTCGTAAAAATATGCATGAAATTCAAAATGTTCGCTTTAACGTTTTCCTTAATCAGATTTATCGTTAAGATATTATTGATAAGTTAATGGTAAGAAAAACAGGACCAATATAATCATCATATAAGATGCTTTTAAAAATGGACAAGTTATATAGGTAAAAAAATTTAATTTTAATTGTGGATAACGATTATCATTAAAATATTGCCACTAATGCATAAGAACAATTGAATCGAACACTTAATGAACGTCACTGATTGTATCAAATAATATTCGAGAGGGTAAAATAATTTATTTCTTTTGTGTCACGTTTAAATCAAAATTTAAATTTGAATTTAAGCGTTGTTTGTAAGTTAAACATCACTTAAATAAAACAAATGGTTCACATAAAACTATTTATACTTCTATAAAATTATAGAATTTAAATATAAAATAAAATATCTGTATAAAGTTTATAAATGCGTTTTACCAATAATAAAATATATTGAACATCTATTCATCTGATTCTAAAGCATCTTTTGTGATGTATGAATGCTATTAGCTTGCCCAATATGCATTTAAACTAATTTGCAAATGTAAGCATTTATAGAAGAAGAAAAACATATACTATAATTTATAATAAATGTTCATATTCTTGTATGATCAACATTATAAGAGCAATGAATACATGGTTAAATCAGGATTGTAACCAAAACATAATTGCTATAACTACGAAAATTTTAGTAAATCTGACTGAAAGAAACGCTTTCTTAACACAAAATAATTAATTTTTAAACATTTTTATCATACAAAGTTTGCACATTATTTTTTATCGATCTCAGTTGTGTAGACGTCGAAGCAAAAATATAAAGTTTTTCTTTTGGGAAGAGGAATTAATAACTTTGAAAAAGAAATGTAGATTAAAGAATTTCACATATAAATATCATTAAAATTTTTTCAGTAAAATTTAGGCACTTTTGTTAATGTAATTATTTTTAAGTAATTTGCTAAGAAATAAAAACTTTTTTTTTAGAAAAACATGACAAGAGCATTCTGAATTTCACAAAAGACTCTTCCGAAGAGTCTAATATATCGAAGTGAATTTACTGAAAATAATAGTATTAAAACTTCTGAATCTAAATCTTTCAAAGAAATTTTCACATGTACAATAAAATTTAAAAACCTACTTTATTATTTTTAATAATAAAAAATAAAAATTATTAATATATTTAAATTAATTAATATATAATGTTTCATGTAATAGACATTTCAAAAAAAACAAAAATTTTTACTAACTAACACAAATTTAATTTTTTCGTTTATATCATTAAACTTATTAAAATGAAGAAATAATTTATTTGTTAATCATGAATTAAAAATTAAAGTAAAAAAATTTTACATTTCACATGAAAAATGCATTTTAAAGGTGAGAAAATTTGAACATGATGTATTTAAACAATGCAAAATAAATTTTCATAAAATAAATTAAATAATAATTTTGTTAAATTTTCATTAATTTCTTATTATGAAACAAAAGGAAAAACTATTAAATCTTATTTATTTTTTGAAATAATATATAATTTCTTTACTTTATAGATTGTCCTCTTTAATTTACTGAAGACATTTGAATATAATGTAATAAAAATAATATATTTATTTTTAATAAAGCAAAGCTGGTCAACAAAAATTTATTTTTCATAATCACATTTACCCACGTATTACAAAATAACATTTGTAATTATAACGACTATTTCTGATTCTCGTTATCCATTATACATTACTTTTTAATAATAAAAATAAAAGTGTGCTTTCAATTATTTAAAGTCTCTTATTTAACTTGTATGTTATTAATTAAGATCTTTTAATTGATGGAAAATAAAAATATTTATTTTAAAAATGTTAACATTCTTTTATGATACAATTTTCCTCTTATTTACATTCATTAGCCTTATTATTCATATACATAATTTAGTAATATTAATTGACATTGAGATTTGTTTCATTAGTTTTTTTTCACAGTTTTACTTCTAATTGCTTACTAGCTAGTTGCTTAAGTAACTATTTGTATAATTAATAATCATATAATTTTTCTTAATTATAATGAAAATAAGAAATTGTTAAAAGAGAAAATTATCAACCTATTTTAAAACAAATTAAAATTAAAATGAAGAAATTAAGTTTCTATTATAAATTAGTTATTAAAATAAAGAAATTTTAACTGTGAACATCAAATGAAATATAAAAAAATGATAAGTACATCATTATTCTTATAAAATCTATATATACTATTTTTCCATTATATATACTATTTTATGTTAAATAAAATGTTCATTTTTTTTCGTTTCATGTTTATTATATTTTACAGAAAGTTTTTGTTACACTGTTAATAATTTTTTGTTACACTGTTAATATTCAGTAATCAATATTCATTTAACAATGAATTAAGATTTGAATTATTTTTGATATTATTTCATAAATTGTTATTGTTTCCAACCTATAATAAAACAATGGGTTGATTAAGTGTTTACGTTATATTTTAAATATTTTTCGCTAAGACAATTTTAACAAATTTATTTTGTTGAATTCTTTTAATAAAATGTAAAACTTAATGATAGACTATGAGTTTGAATTTAACCGTTATCGCGGTATCTTCATTTGTCGCTATTGCGTCATTATGAAGAATAAATAAAAATTTTTAATTAGCTATAAGTATATACAATTTTCAAATAATTTACCTTAAATTTAATATTAAATCGTCATTTTGTTCATGAGCCTCTATTTTATTGAAATTAATATGAATACTCCGCAGGATAAGAAAACGCGGGAAAAAAGTATTTCATTTTACGCAAGCGCTAAAGCAAAATGGCTTCCTGAACGTTAAATTTTAACCGTTACCGCTAACAGAAATAAAGTATTCGAATAATTCGCTTCTGGTGGTTCACCTTTATATCCTATAATCTCCTTTTACAAGAAGTAAGTGAATCTGAACAGTATTTATTTGATTTTTTAAATATATAGAATTCGGAAAAGTGTACTAAATTAAAAGGAACTTAGGAGCAACATAACAACAAACGCACAGCATTAAAACTGTCGTCTACTAGCTAGTTCCCGCTAAAATTTGCAAAGTGATTATCAAGGATCATATAAACATTGATGCATCAGGGTGGGACAATCTAATTTTAAATTTAAATGACTGGTAAGTTTATCTGGGTTTAGAATATCGACTTTGAAAAAACCCTCCTCAAGTTACATTTGAGGTACCATTATTTATAAACTAAGAAAATGGCTTAGAAGATTTCATAAGTGGATGCTATAAATGAAGGCGGCTTGCCACATTTTAAACATTTTACACACGATTTACATTACAATTGTAGTACAATCAGTATGTACATTAGAATTATATTTAGGATTTATGGTATAATTCATGATATAAAGTTATTGCCTAACATTCTATGAAGCCAGTTAGTTTTAAACTTAAGTCCTTAAATTATGATATTTAGAATTATTTTTAGGGTTAAGTTAACAATATATAGAGTTCTGTGAAAAAAAAATTAAAAATATCACGATGGAGATTATTTCCTATAATTAAGAATTTGAAATTCAGCCTATAACCTTGCATTTTAAGCTTCTTATAATATTCAGTTATATATGGATATTTTATGATAATTTCTTCTCTATGTACAATTTGTTTAAAATAAAGTATTTTCTGCTTTAAGATAAATGTTTAAAAAACATTAGTAAAGAAAATATTAATAAAATGTCTGCAAATAATGCAGTTCATTATAAATGCAACAGGCCTAGGAATTGTAAACTTTTACATTACACAATCATTATTAGTATTTTTGAGCAAATGATTTTGCTGATATTGAAAAATAACAAATAAGTAGGCAACTTAATCATTTTTTTGCTAGGCCTTAAAAATAGTTAGGAACAAACTACTTTATGATTCATTTTTACAATGCATTTTTGTAATTTTTTTAGGTCCATAGTATTTGAATAATATGGATGTACTTCCAGTAACACAAGCTCCTTTAAACAGAAGAACAACCAGAAGTGCATTAGTTGAAATTCCGGGTGAAGTCCCTGCAAGAATTGGTGGGCTAACTGTTGCTGAAAATGCAAGAGTTCCTACTCAAACTGTTGGTAATTAATACTTGTATTTTAGGATATCAGCTTAATGATAGTTTTGATGATACTTTTAAATGTTAAATCTTATAATTCATGAAACTGAAATTTCAGTTGCTGAAACACCAGGTGCAAATGGAAGTGGTGTTTTAAATTTGACAAATCGAGGTACTTCATCAGCTCCATCTCCAGATGAGTTAGTTATTCAACAAAGAGGCAGAAGGAAATTACCTGTGACTTGGAGTCCTGATATAGATGCTAATAAGCGTCAAGGTCCAATGATTAAAGACAAAACACCTGTTAAAATGACTATGAAGGAGAGCCCTTCAAAAAGTACAATTGTTTTAAGATCCACACCCAGGAAAAGACTTCTTCTTAATGATCCTAAAGAAGCATGCATACCTGAAAAACATTCTAAAAAGGTACAAAATTTTGCTAAATTCAGGAAAAAATTTTTTATTGGAATTAAAATTTAGTTACACAAATCGTTGATTTTAAGAGGAAAAATTTTTATAAATGTTGAATATTTTAGGCTTCACCAACTAAAAAAATGCGGACTGATAAATCATCTTTATATTGTTTAATTCCATCACCTTCAACACCAAGCATGCCATCAAGTAACAATTCATCTGTTAATACTAGTACTCCATTTCAGTCTGCCCTAAAAGGATTATCACAGGATCAACTCATTAAGATATTTGAAAATGTTCTTATGAAATATCCTCATCTGGAACCTGTAAGTTGAATGCAAGACTTTGTATATTTAATTATGTAAATGAATTTATATATTCACTTATCTATGTTCGTAAATTTTTGAGATTTTAATATATAATGATATTTTGCAGGAAATCATGGAAACACTCCCTGCACCTGATATAAAACCTTTGGAAGAAAGATTAAATTATCTAAAGAAAAATATCTTCAAGTCACTGCCTAATTCAAGACTGACCTCTAAAACCGACTCACCAGCTTATAGCCGGGCCGCAACTCATGTGACAGCTTTTAAAGTAAACATAATTTTTGAAATTAATTCTTTCCTGATTTTATATAAAAAATGTTATGTTTTTGCTTAAAAAAACTTTGATATTCCTTAACTAAAAACATTAAATTGGCATGGATGCTTTTTTTAACGGAAAACTTTCTGAAATTAACATTTCTATAATTTTTTCACCAATATTTAAAGAATTCATAATTTTCTTTTTCTAAAAATTATCAAAATGAAATTCAGTATTGTATTGTAATATTATGTTATAACAATTTTTAATATTCCTTCCTATTAATTTCATAAAAAAGAAACAATTTAATATCTCTTACTATTGTAAACTGATCATTTTATAAGAGAACTTAGTTTTCCACCGTTTATAAATTTTAAGTATTGGAAAAAAATAATAAGATATAATTTACTCATAGAAATGCGTAATTGAACAAGGAAAAATTTTAATGGATGGACAACATTGGAGTACCGTGTTAGAATATGTATTGGTAGCTTGGGGATATGTCAAAGCCACCCCACTCTGGGATAATCCACCTCACAATGCCGCTAGGAAACAGTGTTTTAAATCTCTTGCAGCAATGGCAATTAATGCTCTCAAGAAAGGGACATGGTCGCCTGAACAAATAGAAGAGATTTATTCCAGGTAAGATTAGCTGTAACATCGATAATCGTAAATTATGATTTTTTATAATGTATAACGCTACCAAATAATAAAGAAATTTGTGACTAGGTTTAGTTTTTTGAAGAAAGAAGTATATATTTTAGAAGATTCCAAAGTGTTGCCGACATAAAAGATTTTTAATATTTCATGATAAATTTTAATCAGTAAAATCTATAAAAATTTTTTTTAGATTTGAATATTTACCAATGATAACTTAAAATTCTGCAAACGTCTTGGGTAATGAATTTATTTTTGCCACTTATGTCAAAATTGTTGCAAGTGTAATGGACGTGAAATAAATTTCGAGATTTTAAATTGTTATTATTGTGAATATTTTTAAATATTCGTCGTCAAATTTTTATTACAGATTTGTTGACTTCGATCCAGAAAGCGAGGATATGCAGGCTTGCATCAAGCAGATTTCTCAGTTACATAAGAAATAATCGAATACAAAGGAAATTATTTATTTATTAAATTATGAAGGAATGATTTACTTTTCTTTATAAATTCAAATTGACTTATTTCCTACATAAGTCTAGACAAAAAAAATTTTCTGTTTGGTTTTTTCTTCACGCGGATGCTTCCAAGTTTCAAGAAAGTCATAATTAAGCACTCATATTTACGAATAAGTAGCTTAAATTTTTTTTTCATTTTAAAAAGTTATTGAAAAGCGAATTTTTTATTGAAAAATACTGATAACGAACAAATTATCGGATATCGAAATTTAATTTATTAATTCTATCATAATTTTAAAATGAAACTCTTTCATTTTGCGCTTTTCATATAAGCCTTCGGTTTTTTTAAATGGACTTTTAGATATTTTTATTGTTCATATTAATCGGTTCTTTTCCTCTCTTATTTTTAATGTTTCTCATGTCTCTGTTTGGTTAATTCAGTGTTAAAAATTTGCAAATCAAAATACCAGAAATATAAAATTTGCGTTTTTTTTAATCCACTTTTTTTCGGCTCGTTATATTGGATCAGTGTAAGCTTTTTTTTTTAATTAAGATTTTCACATTTTTGATCTGCTTTCATATTTGTCTTTTGATTAGTTATTTAAGTTATTAACTGTTTGAATCATTGTTCCTCAAAGTCTCAATGATGATTGTCATTGACAAAAAAGAATTTTTTTTATATATATTTAAATTTGGGAAATAGATTCCATGACGGTAAAACAGAATGGAAGTACATGTCGTTTGACGTTAAGTTTAATTCCGAGGAATATAGCCTATTAACGTTTATTTTGTTAATGAACTAGAATTATGTTAGCGTTGAAATACTTTTAAAAACCAATGTCTAATTTTGCATTATTGTGAAAAATCTATTGAAATTAAGTGTAGAAATTAAAATTTAAATTTTGTTAAGAATGGTTCAGCGGTTTTAAATGAAACTTAAAAAATTTGAAATAATTTCTCAAGCGTTAATGAAAATAATCTTATAAAAACGAATGCTGCAATTGTTACATGTTACTTGTTTATTTATCGCTCACTGTTTAATTTACGTAAATCTGAACGATAAGTTTGGCGAACCATTCTTAAATTTTTCTTTCATTTTGAATTGAATCAAGTATTTATATTAATTTTTTTTTTCGTAAAATTTGTTGTATTTTTAAAAACTTGACATAAATAATTTTCGTCGTTCTCTGATTGTTGAAATCGCTAAACATGACTTCGAGGGTATAACGAAATCAGACAATGTAAATGTTAAAGATCGTTTCGCATTATGTTTTTTTAAAGTCCAGTTCGTGTAATAATTCACCATTTTAATTTATTGTCGACGATGCACACGGTTTACTTTCGAGAGGCTTTGAGCCTTGAAGCGTGTGATTTACATCTTCGAATTCTTAACTTATACTTATCGGTCATAGGGCACACAATTAGCAGCCGTTTGAATTAGACATCTGTTGGAAGAATCCGACATCAGTTGTTGTAGAAACTATTTTTTTCCACTTTTTGATATCCGTTCTGTATTGTTTTCCGAACACCGATTGGCGATTCTTTATAATTTCAACACGTTCAGTCGTTCAAAAGAAAACTGAACAAGAAACACTCGTTTCCGAGTTTCCTTTTTATCAGCTCGAATATAGATTAGTCCGGAGCTATAAGTGGGGAACGATTTGACTTTTACATTGTTCGCACGTCATTATTTTATGAAATTTAACTTTTCAGTTTAATTGTTTTTTCTTTAAATGAGAGAGAAAAGCTTTTACTGATTGTATATTCTAAATTAATGTACTTAATTTAAGATTAACGTAGTCAAACGAGTAACTTGCCGTTTGTGGCCTTGTTTTTAGATCTAGGTTTAACTCACTTTCAAAAACTCAATTTGATTTTATTTTGTGAAACTTTTTATTTTAATTTTAATCTAAGGAATATTTTCATTTTGTGAATTGCAATAAATTTTTCAGTTTTAAAATGAATGTTTAACAAATTCAAAAAAGAATTCACTGAACAATTGTGACCTCATGAAGATTTCTTTTTAAATGACTGAGGAAGCAAAATTTTTGATAATTTACTTATTTTTAATATTAATTTCATTGACCTGATTTTGAGAATATTTTCGCTGTCAGATAGTGAATAAATATTGTTTTTAAATCAAATCCAGAAAATAATTTGTATCGAGAAGTTCGATTAATGCTCTTTTTTTAAAGGATATAATAAATTTTAATTTAATAAAAAAGTAAAGAAAAAATATAGTCTAATCGTCCGCATACGTCGCAAAGAACCGGAAAGTATCAAAGTTAAAGCTGTTTTAGGGGAAAAGCCAAAAGGTTAAAATCAGAATCTGACAGACGATGATGTTCTTTACTGTTTTCTCATTTTCCATTGCAAAGGATTACCAATTAACGCCTGCCCAATGTGCATTACAGAAATTTCTTTATTTTTGCTTGCATTTATTCAACTTTCGCATCGGGATCAAATAAGAACCACAAAACTAAAATAAATTCGAAAAGCATGGAACAGAGGTAACAATATCCTTCTCGTTTTTTCATCTAGGTATCGCTTGCCTTTTCGTAAAAGAAATTGCAATTTTTTTTAGCAACTCTGTCACAATACGTCTACATTTGGCCCGTGTATCATTTTTATTTTTCTATAAAGAGGGAAAAAGCCTCAAAAAAAAATTGAAAAATTTCATATAAAAACAAAAACATGAGGCAGTCGATCGGTACCGGATTCAGTGTTGACTTCATTATTTCCTTATATTTACAACCATTGTGGGTTTATCTTATAAACGTAAGTTATTACGACCATGATAGCAGCCAACATTCCTTCCGCTCAGTTATTTAAATGAAAATTTAGGAAATCTTTTCACCAGCACTAAAAATGTTACATTAGAATTTTTGAACTCATCCATGAAGGATCTATGTAATTGTACAATTAGTCAAAAAGGAAAACAAATATTTTGGTATTAGAGATTTAATTTCATTTAATTTGTACAATTTTTCAATTATTCTACGACCGATTGCAATTTTATGGAAATTGTTTCCACTGCAAAAGGCCGGAGAACAAGTTACCTATCAACTAACCTATATGTATTGCACATTATTGTCATTAAGAGCCTTTCACGTAATATGCCTTTTAAGACAACAAAATCTTTCTGCACCAAGAACACCGAAAATGAAGCATTTCATAAAATAGAGTGCAAACTAGTATTTCTGAAATGCCATAAATATTAGAAGAAAAAAAAATTCTACATTACAAAATTAACCCCGCATTTATGAATTTTGAGTATAAAACCATTTGTGACCATCTTGTGATTTTCTAAAACATAAACTTAATTCTTACATAAACGCGAAATATACTTATAAACCGATTTAAAAATTTATTAAATAATTAACTGAATATAATTTAGCATAAAATAAAAGCGCATGTACTGGAATACGCATATTTATTTTTTTCTTTATTGCTGGTTTTCAACGAACCAAAACGAATTTTTATTACCTTATTTAACGATGGAATCAACAATTTTTCATATATACATAATAGTGCCTGGGTTATTACTCGATCTTGTAAAACATTTATGAAGTTTTTAAATGATACAAAATTAATAATAAAAAATTGAATAGTTTTTCAAAAATATAATTAATTCTAACTTTTAAAAAATGTTTTAGTTATTTTCTCATAAAACATGCATTTAAAACTCAAAAAAATATTTAATAATTCTTTTTGAACATTTATGAAGGCAAGAGTAACATAATTTGTTTTAAAGTAAAAAATTTTTAAAATCGGTTTATAACTTTTTCGCTTCGTTTAAGGCAACAAAAGGAAAAATTTATTTCTCGGTTACCTTTTAGTTTGTAGTTTTCATACATTGAGTGTAAATTTTAAAAAAAGTGGCGTACATCCAATCTTTTACATTTATTTGAATTAGCTACTGCGGATTATGGTGTATCTTTTAACAAGCATAGTTATAATGTATTTTAATTAAGCTATAAACTATTCATAAATAAAATTGGAACCTACGCCGCTGTCACAATAAAATGATCTATAATATTTAATCCATTATTTTTAGAAAGCGAAATAACACCTCCTTTTTTTCTTCCCAAAAAATTAAAATAAATAAATAAATAAATAGATTAATAAATTAGGTTATCGAAATATAACCATTTTTTCCAAGTACTCGTTTAACATTAAATTAAAAGGAATATTATTAGTGAATTTCCCTAATTGAATTCTCTAATTCACAAATTGTGACCATCACAGCAAACTTTCCACGTCCTCCGATGTTGTCCCATATAAGAACTCGAACATATCATTACCAAGATCGTTATTCTTGAAGGACCTCTGCAATTCATTGTTGATTGGATTATTGTCGTCTGTCGAAGCCTGTGAGAACCTTTCTCTCACATCCTTCATAATGCATGACTCCAGTTTCTTGTGCTTATAGCAGCGGAAGAAGAACATTGGTCGAAGAAGCTCTTTAGACAATTGAAATTTATCCTTTCTTGTTTCAGGAACGCATTGCTGAAAAATTAGCAAAAAGTTATGTTTGTTATATATGAAAAAATAGATAAAAAAAAGTTACAATAATCTAAATGACATCAAGGATTTAACACGTGGATTTTGAAAATTTAATAAATTAAGCTCATTTTGAATGTTTAATTACAATGAATTAAAGATCACATCACGTGTTCTCATCAATAATTAAAGAAAACTGTTACTTTATGATATTCAAGTTTAAATAAAACAATGAATATTTTGCATCCAATTATTTCTTGCACATCTTCAACGCATATACAATCTTATTAAAAAATGTCAGAGAATTTTATTGAATTGATAATGAAATTGAAAAAGTTCTTTATTTAAGAATTTATTAACTTCATCCATTGGGAAATGCTTTCACACAAAATTAAATTGTGGCAATGATTTATGTATTAAAATATTTTCATTACATGAATTAAATCATTGAACAAGATCTGTATTAATGTTATTAATAGGAACTTTTAAGTCAGAATAATCTTCAAGTCTTGTTATATTAAACAATTGGTGAAAGTCAAAATTGAGCAATAAAAAAAATCATGAATGTGTTTCTATAGTTTATATTAAAGTTTATTAGATTGACTGAATATTTTCCTTTATATAATTAAAATTAATTAACTCTCAAGAAAAACTTGATAGTTGTTGTTTTCCAAACTTTTTAACCGCGAAGTATTAATTTAAGGGAAAGATCTGTTGTCAATAAAAAAATACTTGAATTATTAGAAAAATTTACATAAACTCTCATTTGAACGATTCAAATATCACTAACTGTAAAATTAAGATAAAATATACTAGTATTCTGCCTTAAATGAATTACAGAAAAAATAAATTAAAAAATAAGATCATTATTTTAACAATAAAGTAAATTTTTAATGTAATATTTCATCTTTTTATATAATTAATAAGTAATATCTTATCATCGAATTTACAAAGGGGACTCATAAATACAGATCAAACGGTAAAATGTTTTTCATCACGTCCGCAAATAAAATGATTTATTGCAGTTAAGTAAAAAAAAACTGATGAAGAAAAATTTGAAGTTAATAGTAAAGAAAGATTAAAATGTTTTTTCCTGTATTAGATATAATTGTTATCCTTTACTTAAAACAAAAATAATTTTTTCAAAAGAAATCTGAACGAGGAAAAAGTTAAAATTTAATTGCCGATGGATGAAAAAGTTTTATAATTATAATTCGTTCTTTTGCTTTAAATATTTTTTCTCACTGAATTATTGTTATTCTAAATTTTAATTTAGAACAACAAATTTTTAATTAAAATTTAATGAAAAAAATTTTTTTGATATCACACAAAGCATATGAAATCTCTTAAGTTGTCTATTTTGAACATTTCTGTTCATCCATAATAAACTATATAAATGAAGTACGAAATAAATACAATAAGCCAATGGCAAATAATAAGATTACATACAGCATGGCACGCAATTTTTGTAACGGCCGTTATTTATGCAATTTGATTATTCTTTGATGCGCGACAAAAGTCCCGACTCACCGAAAACTGACGACAGAATTTGACGCCGTCTATCATGTCGCGTTTTAACTCATCGGGTACGTTCAATTTGCTTATCCTTTCCATAATACGTTCGTAGTTCGGTTCCATGTGTTCGTCCAAATAACCTAGTTCTTGCATAACACATGTGATGTTTCTGACTTTAGCGCCCGAATGGAAGGTCATCGCATCGATTTGAGCCTTGATGTCATTGTCCTTGCGCATTCTCACTTCGAAATTCTTCTGTTGACAGATTTAAAAAATAAACTTTATGATTTCATTCTTTACTGAAAACGGTTATTTTTGAAATATTTCTTACGGTTATTTTAGGAGATCGCCTACTGGACCGAAAATATGTCGGATACGGGTGATTCCCCGCTTGCGGTTGATAGAATCCAGGATAATAAGCATGATACGGGTATGAATGCGAGGGAGGCGGTGCTGCAAAAGGCACTGCCGGTGGTGGATAATACATTGTCGGATAATATCCGACGCCTGCCGGAGGTTGGTGATATGCCGGTGCCGATGAAGAAGGGACGTAGCCCGGTCTCGGATGACCGAATTGACTCTAAAACGATATAGATTCGTCAATTTCTATTACGGAATGAGATCCAATTTTCACCATAAAGTGTCCTACGATATGTCTCGTACCACTGGGCGTCCAATATTCATGATGGCTTCCTCCAACTTGGAAAAATCAATAGGTTTTTTAGGTGGCGATTGAGTATCGTGGTCGGCGTCACTCGAAGATCCATTTTGAGTTTCCGTCTCATCCGAATTAGACGAATCATCTGCAAATAAGGATACCCAGTTCAGATATTTTTTCAAAAATATTTGTTTATGAAAAAAATTGACGTTATTTTTGTTAATACCAGAAGTGTCCGTCAATTTCTGTTCCTCCGCCCATTGTTGAAGCAGCAAAGTATCCGCAGTGTGAATCGGTTTCTTTACTTTATTTCCCAAATTCGGTTTAATTCTATGTGGCTTATCCAGATAGGGATTTCCTGCAATTGGTTTTGCATCTACCAAGTCATGGTAAATATATTTATCTGAAAATTAAAGTTTCTAATTAAAATTATATTTCAGCAGTTTCGAATCGCATTCGGATGCGACCGGAGAAAAATGGCAAAGTAGAGTAATTAATCATAATATTTGATCTTTGTGATTGCATGAGTATTGAAAATAATCTTTGAAACTTTTCAGCATACAGAATCAAGATACGTATTAAAAAGAAAACTGATTTTATGATTTAAGAAACGCGAATCCTGGAAGATGGTTAAGAAAATTATATTTTATCGAAGATTTGGAGAACAATCTTTACTTCGAAAGTTTGGTTCTCCTGCTAATTGAAAAATAACATGAAAAATGAAGATGTGAATTAAGATATTTCATTTTATAATTTTTTATCTGACTTCAATTTGCTATCGCAAATAAAATTGCCCTTAATTATATTAATATATTACAGGTAGATATTCTCTGTATATTGCGAAGATTATACCGTTTAGCTTCTCATTACTTTCACATATTTCAAATTAGGAAAAAATTCTTTATTTCATAAACAGCTTTATGAATGGAATAATTTAAAAAAATTTACTCACTTTTATCATAAAAAGCACCATATTTTTGTACTATTTTTAAGGGAATACACTTATTGTATTAAATGATACAAATTTGACAGCATTACATGATAACGGCACTCACAAAGACAATGCTCAGTCAAAGAGAGTATTAAAAAAGATATAAAAGAAAAAAGTGATTGTTCTTAATTTAACATTGTTGTCCACTTTTGAAGATGATGTTTGAATAAATAAGTAGTATTCAGTCAACCAAATGACAAGCTAATGACTACATATTTATGAAGATGATTTTTGTTTCTTCAAGTTGAAAACATTTAACAAAATAATTTTATAATGGTGTGTTAAAAATATTTTTACTAGGTTCCAGTTTACATAGAACTATAGTAATTCTGAAAAAAAATAGCACTAAATTTTCAAATTTTTCCCCATATTTCTCTTAGAATTAGGTTTTATGATATATTTATATAATTTGTATGTTCATAGTAATTTATTTATATAATTCTATAAATATATAGATGAATTTGAATTATCATTATATATTATTATCATTAATTATTGTTTTAAAATTGAATTATCATTAATTGAATTATGAATAATCTATATAAATATGTAGATGAATTTATATAATTCATCTAATTCATAGTAAATTATAATAAAATAATAGCTGAAAATCTCAAAAATATTTCTAATTTAATTTAAACAATAAAATTTATAATTATTACGATTTTCCTATCTTATATATATTGAAAAGAAAAATCTACAAAATGATTTGTTTTCAGACCGTAAATTTTTAGTTAGAAGCGTATGAATGTTTTTCATAAAATAAAATATATAAAAATTCAAAAGTTTATACATGAGCGAAATATAAGATTTTGATATTACATATGACAAGACCTGACCATATTGTTTACCTTATTATTCGACAGTATTTTCGAAAACGTATGATATTTAACGATAGTCTACAAAATATAATGATCTGATATTTAAAGTAGACATTGGTGCATTTATCGTTATTTTGATAGAACCGTGATTATCATAAGAAGAGAAACAAAAAATTGATCGGAAATTTTTTTCTAAATGACATATATCGAAAATTTGCGTTTTAAACGGGAGAAAAAATTAGGATTATATTTCCTTCCGATTTCTTTTGGATTTTCACTTCAGCCTTGTTCTTCTGCATTAAAGTAAATCGACATAATTTCAGGATTTTCGCTTACTCTTCTCCCTTACCATCAAAATCTGCTTGAAAACCCGAACACTTCTGAGCTGCTTCTTTCATTTCCTTTCTGATTTCCTTAAGGACTTCAGATCCAAAACAGCTTTCATACACCTTCATCATAGCATATTTCTTTATAAATTTTTCCTCGCTGCCACCAAATCCTATCACCATTTGAAGCATGCACAACACCAGTGCAATTAGTATTTCCCAGCCGTACTTCATATTTAATTCTTTACCTGCAAAAGAAACCTATGTAAATTTATGCAAGAAAGATTCCGTATTTCAAAGAAAATAAAATAGAAATTTTTTTTTAATTCAGAAACACCCTGAACAATGCATATGTGAATATGTGTAACCTATTATTTCAAAGTCTCGAATATGCATACAAGGCCAGTTCAACTATTATACGCACATAAAGACCTGCATTTTTTTTTTATTCGCAGATAATCTAAAGAATATACAGTTACTTGAGATGTAGTTCACAAACAAAGCTCTTAAATTTATAATTTTTAACCTTAACATTTATTCCCGATTAATCAAATAACATTAAAGATTCATGAAATTAGATACAAATTTAAAAAAACTTAAACGAGGACGCATAAATCGCTATGGCGTTTTCAACTAATTTAAATGAATGACGGAATTTTCGCTTTAAACTTGGTTGGAATTTCGGTTTTTATTGTTTATTTTTATGGTCAAATAATTTTCCTTCTCGGATACAAAATATTTTTAAAAATAAATATTCAGTTTGTTTGGTATTCTCATATTTTAGTGACCGGTGGCATGAAGTATAATTTGGTTACGTTGATAAATTCCAAGTCTTTTTGTCATTGCAGATTTAATTATCCGATTCCATTCTATTTCAATATTCCTTGATATGATTATATTTTTGTGGGAATTGCTCGTATATTTGATACGAATAACTACTAATAACTACTAATTCTGCTATTATTGGTCTCTAATTATTAATAGGCATTTAATTAATTGTATACATTTTTATCCAGCTTGATCGATCGTAACCACTTATTGACTTAAATATTTGGCTATTGACAATCGCATTATATCAGCAATTAAAATATATTGTATTGTATCAGCAAAAAATTATATAACAGAAAAATTATTTTCAAAAAGGTACATTTTTTTTTAATGGTAAACTAATCTATGACTTTGCGGTTGGAAACATTGTTGATTCTATGGTATTTTTATTACACCAAAATAGTTTCTTAACCGCTTACGCCATTAAAATGCACAATGGCATAAACCTGAAAAATTGGTGTTCTTTCATACGTGAAACTGAGATTATAATTTTATATTGTAAATGTAATGAATAAAAAAAATAGACATGATCAAAGTTGATGATTAAATAAGTATCAAGCTAGAATAAAAATTCAATCAATTTGGTCAAGCCACGAGGTGTTTCGAATTATTCTTATATCTGCACCTGATGATAAAAAGCAAATTTATAAAATTAATTTCAATATTATAGTTACGTGAAACGATAAAAATGCCAACTTAAGCCAAAAATAAAACTTATATGAATGAAAATTTTAATTTCACAAGTTTCTATCCAACACTGCGATAAAGATTTTATACCGTTTCATTTTAATAATTCAAATATTAAAATATTTTATTAAAAATATAAATCTTTCTTGACTGCCATAAATAATTTGATCATGATTTCGATAGATTATACAAAAAGGAGTGATGCTTTGAAAGTTCCCTGAACTCTATCTAGTATGGCAGTTCTGCTTAAAGAAAAATATATGAAAACGAGAAAATTAAAAAATTTATATACATCTCTCATAAATTGCTAATGTTTTACCACTTTAAAAATGTAAAATAATACTGCATTTTATTTCTTAGTTCAAGCATTTTGTTCATAATAATTGCTGTGTTCCTAAACTAGAGCGTGTAGTTTTTATTTTTAAAGTAAATTTAATATTCGAGAATAATGAATCTGTGTGACTTTGATACATGAAATTAAAAAGAAGCTCATGTTTAAAATTAATATTCTTTTTTACCTATGATTGGCCGTTTAGGTATTATAAGTTTATTATGATATGAAATTTGAGCAGAGCAGACTCTATTAATACCACAGATGGTAAAAAGTTTCCGTTTCCGTATGAAACAGCAAAATAAAAAATAAAAAAACTGATATTTAATGTAAATATAAAAAACAGCAACAGAACGTAAAAATAAAAAGCAGCATTCAGAATATGTATTTTAGAACTGCGAATAATCGTTTGATTAAATTATCAACTATTTTTAAAAATTAGGATCTTTTATCTGCAGTATTGTGATTTTCATTCTGGTAAAAAGCTCTATGAGAACCTTACCTAAATATTCAATTAGTTGCTAAAATTATTCAATTAATATCTCATTGTTTATAAGTTTTTACCATATGAACAATTTACTATAATTTCAACATTTTTTGCTCATTATCGTAATTTACTTGACTATAATTGGTAATTTATGTGTCTAATATTAACACTTCAATTGCTAAGTTCAATCGCCATGCAGTTTATATTACATATTTGTTATAAAAATCTTTTATGCATTAAATATATATTAAACATATAACTTCACCAAAAAGATTTGTATATATATAAAATATATACCCAGAAACATGTAAAAAAATTTATTTTGTTTTTTTAAACAAAAGTTAAGCATTTATTTAGATATGCGACTGAATAAAAGAGGACTATTTATATAATTTCAAAATTTATTTAAAAAAAAATAAAAGATAATTTAAAGCAAAAGAAAGGAAAACGATTCTTTTATGTTGCTGAAAATAAAAATATAAAATTCCATTCTTTTATAATTACATGTGTTTGAATGGATTATAATATATTACTGTCGAAAAAAAGGAAAAAGCTGAATATTGCAATTTAAATATTAATAAGTAAAAGTAAGTAAAAATGCATAATATTCCTTGTTCCGCAATTTTCTACACACACACACAGACATAGACACACATATGCACATAAAAGTATTGCACTTCACATTTGGAGCATACCAGGGTGACAATTTAGCATAGAATTACGAAATGCTTGTTAATGCGGAAGAAAGCGAGAAAGTTCCGTATCATGTTCCTCGCATCACCATTTCCGCATCAACATTCGCAAGAGCATGAGGTAGTCGCGACCATTGAAGAATATACGCGGACAAATAAGGATTGACCACGAGAGCCCGAGCTGAAAGTTAACGCATCATTTATGAATATTAAAGCTGCGTGAAAAAAAAAATGAAATAAATGAACGAATAAAACAAAAACAGCGGACGAAAAACAAATCAATTGTCAGCGATCGTATTGTCGAATGAGAAAGATCTGTGGCGGAAGAAAAGCTTTTTCCTTTGTTTCTCGCGCCGGAAGTGAAACCATTTTAAAAATTTCCGATTCGATCTTCTTCCTCCCGCAATTCCCTTCGCCCCTTCCTGCGGGGGCATTTTCTCGTGTCGAGCATCGCGAATTATTGCGACACCGAGCGAACGCCCCCTTGCCCCCCTTTTTTTTTTTTTTAAACCAGCGCGCATAAGAAATAAGAAACGCAAGAAATAACGTCGCCATTCGCGGAACAGCGATCTACGGGTCGACGGCTAAAATTTCAAGGTGCCAAAACTGGAATGCGCTCGACGGAAATTCCTTCCACTTTGTGAGATACAAAAAGTCATGAAAAGTAACGGAAGAGACATCATTTTCGCATGTCGAACTGTAATTTAAAAACAGTGTTACGAGACCGAATTTTTGCTGTATATTTTCCTCTCCCGGCTCTAGGGTCATATATTAAAGAAGACGAACCATTTTATTTTGTTCTTTTTATTTTTCGTATTCCTTCCCAGGCGACTGCTTTTTCGCAGGTTAGTGAAATAATTTGTTTTCGGGATCCCGCGTTAATCGAAGGCAATTTTATCCTTTCTGCTTTGAAAGGAGAAATAAAATAATATCAAACAGGACTCCTGCAAACACATAAATTATGTACCTTTTAAGTATGCGACGGCACAAGTAAATGTATACGTGATGAATATCTTTAAAAATTGCCTCGTCGCCTATTACTACTGAGAATAGAAAAACATGAAAAATTTCATTACAGGCCTAAAATAAGATGTTACGATGATTATTTTATATGAAATGTAAAATTTACATAATCGGAATCTTAGGCTCTGTGCATCTTTATATATATATTTAATTACGTATCGATAACATATATTTTAAACTAACTGAAAATATTTATGTCATTAATTAAAATACTATTTTTTAATGATGACAAATGTTTAACTTGTTTTGAAAGAAAATTAGATTAACATTCTATATTTGTTTTGAGAAATATATTAATATGTTTATCAATTTTTGTAGATATGATTGTATTCATATTTATGTATATATTTATATGTATATTCTTATTCATTTATATGTATATATTTCAATATACATATAATACCGGTCATAAAAAAAATTTTTTTTCAGTATTGTGGGCTTTTTAAATTTTCCCGATTCAAGTAATCTCCTGAATGAAGGAATATGCGTTCCGAAAATGAAGTAAACAATAATATAACATAATATTAGTAGTGTTTTACGAGCGAAAAAGTGTCGGCTCCGAGTATTTCTAGTATCAAACGTTTATCGATGGCTGGCTAGTAGGCACGTTAATTTCAGCTGAAATTCGTATTATAAAAATTTAATTTGTTACAAATTAAGTTTTTTTTTTCAAAATATATTATATAATTAAAATCAAATAAGTTTGTGAATAAGAAATGATATTATCGCTGCAGCTATCTGAAATCTGAGACCGTCTATTTGTTTTTTTGTTCAAAACGCAAACTGAACCACTTTTTATTTCGATATTTGTGATATAATTAAGGGCATTTGACAAGACATCCATTTAAAGGTTATGTATTAAAGTAATTTTTGTACATTATTTTGTTTCACACCGTGAAAATGTTTTTTTTCAATCAAAGCTACGTACATAAATGATTCCTTCTGAAGTAAAGTCTCGACTTCGATAGAATGTGATGATTTATTTAATATATTATAGCTCAATAAGATAGCATTACTATTAACATTTTAGCAATTTAAAACATAAAATTTCCCGATTTAACCATGTAAACGCGATAAACGCCTTTAAATGAAATATCGTAACAAAAAATATAAATCTTTCGAAAGTTAGTATTTCGTTGCTACTTTTTTCAAATGGATCAATCAATGTTAAAATATAATAATACATTTACGGAAATAATTATTTTTATCAACTTTTACTTAAATTTAACTTCGACCACGATAATTTATCTGTAGTACAGGAAAAATGTATTTAATATTTCATCTGACACCTTATTGGTCTTTAGATAACACTACATAGAGTTTTCATATTGGTCTCCTATAAGACTACGGGTGCATCCTGAAGAATATTAAAAAGGATATGATATATAAAAATAAAATCCGGCAGTTTGTAACAAGTCAGCAGATATAAGGCGACGTATGTGCGTGAGATCGGACGCCTCTAATGAATCTATAATTCTCGATAACAATTATTGTCGAGCAGAAGGTTAAGCCAAGTGCAAAGGAAATTAATCATTATGACCAAATTATTTGGGCGAAAGACTCGTCTACCTCTCTCGGATGTAATGCATCTCAAAGAGTAATGATGAAGCGGTTATTGGGATTTCGTATACGCGAAATGACAGGCATCCTTTCGTTTGTACCGTAATTAAAATGAGTTTTGGAGGTCGGAAATTTGATGCTTTCCAACAAAGAAGCGCTCGAAACCCTGAACCGAAGAATGAAAAGAACATTTTTAATGCACCTCCACAAATTCGCGCCTCACTTTAATCTAACCCGACTGCGTTTCGATCAAATTGCCGGTACAATTTTCACGATGTGACCCTCTAACAACGTAGTTGCAATTCAACCTTAAAATCCGTGATGGATTATTTTTGCAAGTCCTCCAGGGTAACAGATGTCCTCGAAAAATGAATGGCGACCGCGATCTCTCGATTTTAGATCAATTGAAATCTCGATCGTCTGCTATTCCCCGCCGAGTGTCTATCCTGAGCAGCCAAAAGTATCTTTATGAAAGAGGGAACGGAAATCATGTATTCCTTTGATTCTCTGGTAATGAACTAACGAAAGAACCGCAATTCGTTTTATATCCAAAATGCGGATTCGTTCATTTCCGCAATTAGGTCATCATTATTTACACTCAAAAAAGATGGATTATGGCCCCGGGTTCGAGTCCGGGCAACCTCGAAATGAGAAAAAAAATATAATTCTGTGGTTATTTTTTGATTATTTGTTAATATCAAGTTCCTTTTTTTTTTTTTTTTCTGAATGCGTTTTAATTGAACGAAGCGAATCGGAAAAGGGAGAGAGGGAAAGGAGTGGCAAAAATTTCCGAATGGTAAATATTGTTGGAAGCGCAATTCTTTCCCACCGCCTTCGTTAAATTACTCGAATTAAATATGTGGCTGACGCCACGAACAGAAACTAAAGCGTAAAGATTAAAAATCTTTGAATGTGTTGCCGAGCCAATTTATGCTTATGCCTGAACTTTTGAAAAATTACAGTTACTCTTGTTGGAAAGTTTAAAAGAAAAAACAAAGCAATTTACTGTTAAAAAAATGTTTTCGCGTGCTCTTGCAGTTATTCACAGTTCAAATGAATAAAACAGAAAATTAATTAAAATCGTCTAATTCCCTAAAACAGTCATTCAGCTCTTAAATAGTAATAAAGAATGAAAATCATGAATCACCTCAAATATTTTATGTTTCGCTGGGCACAACGCCTTAGTTTTGTATTAAATAAAATTTTTAAACCGAACATGCAGAATAACGAAATCATATTTAATTATTGTCATATGTAATGTTCATCACATTGAAATGGTAAATCTATCAGTGATTGTATTATTCGTCGCATACATAACTATGATTTTAATGATCCTTATTTGCTATAATGACCTTTTAATTCATCACTATATATTTACGTTTTGTAATATACGGCTGTGTACGATAGTTTTTAACAATTAAAATATATTTGGATACAATTTGTGCAATTTGTTAAAGGTTGTATAATACTCAATTTTTTTTACGTTTAAATATGAATGACACTTTAATATTTCATGTATTGAAGCGATACCTTACCGACGAGCCGATTTTATCGTATGACTAATAAAAAAGTATGGGATTGCTGATTAACGGTTAAAGGAAGGCATTCTGAACTATGTGACTTTGACTTTATAAATCATCGGGTATCTCTGAAAGGTGTTGCTTCAAACATCTTGAAGAAATGTTCTCAATACCTTTCTTGGATTATATGTCATAAAAGGTAAAAGCTGTTATTTGAACCAATGTAAATCGTGAGTTATGCCAATGAAGATTGTTGTAATAAATTACCACCTTTTTTTTTTATATCTTTGTATTGCATCTTGTGCTTTAAAAAAAAAAAAAAAGTCACTGTACATTGAATTTTCGTTTAATTAATTTTAAATTTTCAGAGTTTTATACACTGATAAAATTTCATATTTTTATTTTTGGATGTGACTGATGTGTATCACAAATTTAAATGATGCTATGGCAATTCTTTTTCCATACTTAGTCATCTCCGTCTTGTTCAACAAATTATTTTGAAAGAAATTTGTTCTTTGCTAATGACATACCTGCCTTTCAAAACCTAAGACGCGAAATGCAAAAACGTTTTTTATTTACCGAGCAAAAACATAAGCCCTACACATTTTTTTTAATTAACGCAGTTGTTATTGCAACTCTGTGCGTTCCCACACAAATCAGATATATATTTACATGAGAATAACAAACGCTTTACAATCTAACATTGCAAAATCTCCGGTATTTTCATGTCTTTTGAAAACATATTTATGAAAACTATGCGAATTCACTGTTTGCATACACAAAGAAAATTATAATTTTTTTAAAATTAATATATAAAAATACTATAAATCTACATGGAAACGTATGTATGTAAAATTTTGTATTTTACATTTAGTCAAAAGTTTACTTACATTGAATTAAAACTTTTGTCAGTGAGTTCAAGTATAAATTTAATTATTATAAACGTGGAAATCAATTTAAATTCTAAATTGAATGATGTCTGCCGGATGTAAGAGACATTAGTTACTTTATTAACTGGAGTTTTTTTATTTTTACATTTTGAACTTGCGCGTTATGAAGCAACAATATATATACGGTGTGACAAAATTGAAGCGTAATTTTCATAAAACGACGCTCCTTATGAAATATGTTAAATGTTCGCATTTATCAAACCCAAGTTTAAAAAATTTTTTTTATTTCCAGCTGCGGCGTACATGAACCGTGTCTTTCAATAAGCAATCCGTGCGATCGTTCCTCCCCAGGCGAAAGACTCTTCGTATGGAACCAAATTCGAGGTATCCCCGTTAAAAATTCATTTCCAGCATCGAATTGCGAATCCTCGATGGAAAGTTAGTTCGGGTACCGTCTTCCTCCATTATACGCGGTTAATGGCGCGTCCTTATCGCTCAGCATGACGTCCATCATACGTCGAGCCAGTTCCTCCGCTTCTGTCCGCATTTTTACTGCTTCCTACAAAGTCATTGATCTGCTCATCATCTTCGCTTCGTCCGCCACCTCAGAGGTTTTTTTTTTTTTTTTTTTTTTTTTTTTTTACATCTCACGACGTAAGATGCGTCGAACAGATCAATTCGTCAGTTTGACACGCAATTCCTCCGCGATCGCTCTACCGGAAACAATCTCGAATTGAAACAATCTCGAATCTTTCCGATAACGCCGCGCTAAGCGGTACGTCCACGTTTCATCGGATCGCAGACAAAGGTGAGAAAGGGATGGCGAAATAAATACCTTGCGAAGGGTCGGTGAGAACGAAAAATTTAATTTCGCCGATTCAGAATTCCCGATTGCTTTTCGAAAGCCTGGATCGACGTACCGGAGCCAGGAAATGAAATATGCTTCCGCGTCGGACGAACCTGATGGACGCAAATGTCCGTGCCGGAAGGGAAAAAGAAATTTAAACCTGATGTCTGTACGTGAGTTTTTGTTGTTTACGATATTACACTGAATAACATTTTTAATTTTATTTGCTATTTAGTTGAAACAAAAAAAAAATGCCAAGTTGTGATAGGCCGATAAAGCGCAAAAAAAGATTACCTAATAGTAATCATCATCATTGTCAAGCAAAAATGCTACGGGAAAGTTGAAAATTTTAAGCTCGTCCACCGACAAATACCATAATCATATATTCTCGACTTAATATATATTGCAGCAATGTGTGTGTGTGTGGATATACAAATATAAATCGCTTTCATTGGGCCCTGATTTACGAGTCGCTTTCCCTGATGTTCTCAGAGTCCTTTCATATATTTTGTACGGGATGTTTGCTTATTGCATTAACACCGATGGCCGAAAGCTATAACAGATGATATCACATACATTTAAGAAGTCTTTAATGAGCGATATGCCGCCGTCCCGTTAACGTTGAACTTATATAAAATTAAAAATTCGTAATCTTTGCAAAAAGGAACTTGCTAAAAGCGTTCTGCAGCAAAGTATAAAAAAAAAGCATTTTCATATTATCATGCCGAATGTTTTTCGTTATAAGAATATCTGATGAATCTTGACCACATAAAATGCAAATTAATTCGAAAAAACATCATCAAGTCCTTTTTTTTAAATACCGAAACATATAAATTGTACTTTTTTTTTATTTTTTTACTTATTTTTAAAAACACACAGATTCGGTGTTAAAGATGAAATCTCCGCTCGTAAAGGAATTCTTATTTTTCCTAGGGATTGTCGGGGATGCACACGGAATGTTTTCCCGGCCGAAGATTGCGGAACATTTCCTTTCGGTTTCACAACGGCGAAAAACAGTGAAAAAGAGTCGAATTTTAAGTCACAAATCGGCACACCCAAGTTGGAAATGTAAAGAAGCCTTGCACCTTCGAGTGCAAATTCAACGCCAGCAGTCTGTCAGAGTGCTTCTGACACGTACATTTAACGTTAAAAAGAACCATTTTTCTTCTCGCATTTTTACAAGGCAGAGATTTCTACGGTTCCGTGATTTGGGAATGGGTTTCTTTCCGTTTTTTTTTTTCCTTTGTATGGCTCATAAATTGCACGCATAGGAACTGTTAAATTGGATGAAAAGATATGGGCGCATCAAACGCGGATTCTCGGTGAATTTCAACACTTGCGGGACCGATAGTTTTTCTGCTCGTTAACTGTTGTCCGGCGGAGGCAATGGCTTTTCCCGTTACTTTCGCATCCGTATGAGAGGGAAGTTAACGAACGTTTTATTTTTCGGGTCTAGGGGAGGGGGAAGAATAGGCGAAGGCCCCGCTTTCGCCGCGGGAATCCAATTAAGGCACGGAAAAAGCTTGCGTACAAGAGAACCGGAAATCGACGTTTCGGCGGGACGTCGCATCCATCGGACAAAGAAAAAACCGCGGGATTGGCCCTTGCGCTTCGCTTGCAGGTTGGCAGCATCATTTCGATTCGCGATTTTGGCGTTTCCGCAGGATAGGGGGAGGGAGGGAGGGCATTTTATATAAAGCATCCCAAATGAATGGGAAAAGAATCTCTGGCTTTCTGCCTTCTCTTACTTTTTTCTTTTTCACCGCAAAACAAATCGAAAAAGAGAAGGGATGCGGAAAAAAAAAGGAAAAATAACGTTTATTTAATTCACTGTTCCATAATATCGATTTTTCTTTGCTTTTTATGTCCGCGAGAACGAGGCTTCCCGCTAAAGCCTTACAGTGTCACAGTCACGGGAACCGTGAATAATTTCTGTTCTTGATTAAAAGTACGCAAAACCAATCGAGATCGACATTTTAAACAAAGAGAAAATCAATGCGAACCGATCAAGCAGAAGATTAATGAAGTTGTATCACTTTTATAAATCAATTACGGACCCAAAATCGTTGCATACATCATGTAAAAATGAGACTCCGCACAAGAAAAAAAATAAAACCATTGAAACAGAACGTCATACAATAATATCAGCGTCGGTTGTAAAGAGGCAAATGATTTTGTATACGTAAATTCGTGATCGGGACATCAAAATAAAGAATTTATCTATCTCGTTTAGCGTGCATCTTGAAAATTTCCTCTCTGATACGTTTATGAATGCTTGACATTTGCCACTGATTGCAGAGGAAAGAGAAAAATAATAATAATAAAAAAAAAAGGGTCAAATAATATTAACCGGAACCCGGTTCGGATTATCCATCAAAATCAACTAAATCAATTTACAGTATCGATACCTAATAAAAACACGGTCAATTTGATTCGGTTTCAAAAAGAAAATGGGCAATGGCGAACTTTAAAGGAATTTTCACATTTTCCGGTACCCATATTTGAACCGGTTGCCGGTTTCGCGAATATTTAAAATAAAACTTCAGTTGGATCATTTTACGAAATCAATTCCAGGTTTAATGGATATTGTACGAAGCTTTTGGAAGATGTGAAGTTTGAGGGAAACTTTGCAAGTTTGGGCCTGCCGTTTTTTTTTTTGGGGGGGGGGGGGGAAAAAAAAAAATATTAAAAAAAAAGGAAACAAAAAAATTTTTTTTAAAAA
>JAOWBB010000011.1:4989252-5174089 GCA_028565995.1 Ricinus marginatus
CCCCCCCCCCAACAACAAAAAAGATTCAACACAGAGGAAAGAACATAATTTTTTTAAACCATTTTCGATGGTTTGTTACGAAGGTTTGGTTACTTTGGAAATTATGCCGCATTGCTAATGCACAAGTAAGGAAACAAGCGAAAAAGATCGATCCGCGCGTTGGTTGCAAGCGGTCGAGTTGTAAATGAATAAGGAATTTTTAAATTCACGAGCTTGTACAAATTTTTTTTGCAAAATTAATCGACACATTATATTGAAGTAACAGCTCGCTGTTTCGGTCAATTTATGCGATCAGCCCACAAATTAGTGCAAATGGTGTTTCGGTGATCAGTGACAAATACGAGAATCTGAATAAGGTAGAAGATTCATAAATTTAAAAAAAAAAAAAGAAAAAAAATCCATTCGATCTGAAGTGACATTAAAATTGGAAAAATTCCGATTCGGAGAGAATATCATTTTGCTATAATGAAAATGTGAGCACTTGAACAAGAAACCCATAAAAGTCCCATCGTAATTACAATAATTGATACTTGAGTTTTGCGACAATTATCATTCAAAGAATATAAAATTAAATAATGAATATTATTTTTGCTTACGTTACTATGCGGATATAATAATCGAAGTGTGTGTGTGTGTATGTGTGTGTCTTATCAAATCTTTTTTGCCTTTTTATACCTCTCTCCTCCCCAGAAAAAATATAACTGTAGATTTTTCAAAGGTTATACCCACTGAACTTTTTACCGGATGAGAAAATTTCGATTAAAACGGGAAAATTATGGCCATTTTTATTATTCGATGACGGAATCGCGTTATGAAATAGCCACCGAATCAATATTGGAGGTGTCTCTTGACCAAACCTTTAATTTTCAACGCGAAAAATGAAGAAAAAAAATCTAATAAGTAAAATCCATCACGAAAATGATATAGCTAAAACAATCATCGACTTTTACGGAATGATAATTTGATTGTAATTTTTTTTTTTTACTGACTAGATCAAATTATGCAAATAGTGAAGAATATTCGTTATTTGGATAATCGAAAAGACTTAAGAATTTACTGATGATACACGCAAAATGGATTTAGACACCCAAGTTGTAGTGAAATTGGGAAAATAAAACCTCGTCTTAAATAATCTCAGGAGATGAATAAACAGCACAAAAAACAGTAATTCCTGTCCATTACATAAATTCGCTTCATTTGGCACGTTAAATTAAAATAGTAATCTTGGAAGCGATGATGATTTAAATTATGAGTTATTAATTGCTTAGGAAAGTAAATGACCGCAATTTCCTATGTCATAATTGTAATATGGGAATAATTTTTGTCGCACAAACGCTAGATTAACAGAGGGTTCCGTTTCTTTCTAATGGTTTTACCGTTCGAACGGAAGCCAATTTGGGAAGGATGTTCACAATAAAGGTTCATCCACCTCTGCTGGAAATCGTTCGCACGGGTTTTCCGCCTTCTCTAATCGCGGCTGCGACAGGGAACATGGAAAATTTAGTCCCGAATCCTCCGACACGGTGTACATGAAAATATGTTTTTCAACGTATCGCTCATCCGTGCAAAAAGTCACTGGCACTAAACGCGAACGAGACTGTTAAAGGAAACGAGAAGACAATTCAATTATATCGAACCTTATAATATTTGTGAGTCGAAGCCAATTTTTCATTGAATCGGTAAGTGATTTATTTTACCATTCCGAATTAAGAAAAAGAAAACATTTTTTTTTCTTTAAATGAAAATGAATTTTACTACCAGCCTTATAAAAGCGTTTAAGATTTATGTACTGAATGACGAAAAATATTTTTTTTTCGTTATAAAACCTGCTTGGTATTGCGGTGGGATTTCGACACACTTAAAAATACCATAATAAAATGTTTAATGTAGCCAAAATAATAGGAAAGAAATGTTCAACTTTTCACTTAGTTGTTGTCTGGTAATATATTATTGTAATATACGTTTTAAAAAAAATGCATTTACAACTATAACAAATCGTATATTGCGAATGTATGAACGTTTAACAGCGCGTTAAAAAATTTGTTGAATGTTATTTTAAATTTTGATCACATTAATTTGAAAAAAAGTTGTTATATATATGTGATTAATTGAATACGATAAATCTATATGATAATATGTTAATGATTAATTAAAAATAGTAATTATATCGGAAATTAAACCCTTAAAAATTAATTCAATTTATTACTGAAACGTAAAAAAATATTATTCATTTTTTTTGAAATTTTAATGGTAATATATACAATATAACAATTTATTATATATATATATGTGAGGTGCATCTTGCTGTAAATTATTGTTTTAAACATTTAATTTGTCCATTTATCATAATATATTATAATGTATAAAATAAAAATTAATAGTCCGAATATTTTTAAAACTAAGATTTAAAAGGTAAAAAAAAGATGATTTATGATGTTCGATATGAATATATTAATACGTGATCCGTTAGTACTTAAAATCAAATTTAGCATTTCCTCGATATTAAAAAATTCGGAGTGTAAGGGTTTTAATTTGAAAAACATTTAACGTAACAAAATTTTAAATCCAATTAGATTGTTCGTTTTTTTGGTTTTATAAAGAGAAAAAATATTTCGCACAATTTTTTTTTCACCTTTCGAATGAAAGATTTTAAAATTTACACTTTGAATGTGGTTATCAACGGCCCTTAAAAGAAAAATGAGTAAATAAAAAATAAGAACCAAAGGCGACCACCGGCGAGAATTAAAGTAATTAACTTTAACTTACGTTTGAGATGAAAATGTGCGAGGAGCTCCACGTGCCCGTGGATGTGAACGGAGTCAAATGGAAGCAATCGGAGCCGTAGACCAAATCCAACTGACTAGGTGACTAACCGTGGACGATCTTTTCACGTAAGGCCCCCCACTTTTCCGCAGAGTCAGTGTCCACCGCGAACGAATTTCGACGCCTCCCCTTTCATTCGTTCGAACTCCCTTGAAAAATGTGCAAAAACACGAGAAAAAATCCTCTGGTCGGCGATGAAAATTTCAATTCAGTTTAAATCACTTCTCTTCTTCGTTGGGCAAGTAGAAAGTTCTTAGGAGTCCGGCGATCCATTCCTGTTATTTTCAAGGTCAAAGATTCCATCGCTCGAATTGAGAAAACAGGATCTTCCGCCGAATTTTCCTTTACCCTTTCCCCTTCCGGTGCTCTTAGCTATTCGATATCGAGGAAGCTCCGAATTCATCCGCTTTCGACAAATGTAGTCTTTCCCATTCCGGATGTCGCATTTTCCGACCGGTTTCCCATCTACACGCGCAGCGCAACAGGTTTTCGAGAAAATCGTGGCCGACATCGCAACGTTCATCCATCACGGTAGCCCGTCACAGCTGCCACCTTAACACAATGCGAATAAATCAAATTCCGATCAATTTTTCGCATGAGCAAGCCTTCAAGATTTGAAAAATGGGAACAAGCAGCTTTCTCCTTTGGGGGAATTGAGAGCCGTTAAAATTATGTAAATTTTCTTCATTGCCGTTTGAGACTTTTTTGTTTGTATTCTTAAACTTCATGCGCGTTCCAGTCGTCGAAGAATGTTATGATATCTATCTTCTTCATTTTCTCTTTTAAAAATCTCAATATCCATTTTTGAACAGGATACCATTAAGCTGCCTACTACTAGGACTGAAACCTGAATAGGAATAAATATTTCTTCGCTTAATAAACAAAAAAATCCAATTGCCAACGAATTTTTACATCTCCACCTTGGTAAATATAAAAAATTTTTATGAAATTTATTAACACGTAAATGTTTGGATAATAATTCAACGCATTTTCATGATCGAAATGCGATTCGCTTTACTGTGGGCAGCCAAAAAGCCGTATAATTTTTTAAATAAATAAGTGTACAGTCAAGAACATTAATGTTCCGAAATTGTTAAAGCTTTTACAAAAATATATAAACTTAATGGAATGTATTTAAAAAAAAATTCGTTCAAACGTGTTTAACTGATGCGGCAGTTTTTTCAGGAACATCTTAATTGGGTATATTGCAAAGACTCGTTTTCATATATCACTTCTAGGTTACTTATGAAAAAAATCATACAAAAAAAATATTATCAAGCTTTTAAAATTTCTATACGGGTTCCCACGATTTTATGGTTTTGTAAACAAAAAAATTTTTTTTTAGACCAGGGCCATTATTTTTTTATGCTCACTGAATCATTTGCATGCATTTAAAATTCAGCAAAACCTCATTTCTTTGAAAATATTTTCTGACTTTATTATAAAAGAAATATATCAAATTTATACAATGTAGAATACAGATATAGGATTATAGTTAAATGTTTACAATATATAATAGAATCATTGATGGACGACCGAAACGCAAATAATCAAAACTTGCTTCCATCTAAATTCTATGAGATTTTCAAAAAAAGGATTCGAAAAATTTTTAATATCATTCGCAAATAATCTAAACGGTCAAAATTACTATCTTTCAAATGTACACCAATGAATCTCCATGTAATGAAAATAACAGATAATATTCTCATAAAAATAAACAGATGCATACAGTGTATGTTACCCGAATATGTAGGCCATTCATGCAGCAAATTTAAAAAGAAAATCATGTTTTGTAATAATTCTTAAACAATTCAAAATATTTCAGAACCTGTTACACATTAGCACTATAAATTAACAAAATTTTAGATTATGTTAACAATACAATGTATATTTACCAATGTATTTATTTATATCAACGATGTGATTTTAATTTACATATTGCATTTGATTTTATTATCTGCCTTAAACATTATACTCTAAGTTTTTAAAAGAACAGTCGTCAAAAAATAACCGAACAAAGAAAATTGTATTTTAGTCACACAATGCCAAGCCCAAAATATTTGACAATAGATATTCTTAACCTAGAAATAAATGCGTTATGCGCTCAACATATATTTCCATTTACAATTGAATTTTATCCCAAAATATTAGAATTAAAACTTCAATTTAAACTAATGTTAAAATTTTACTAAATAACAAAAATAAATTTTACATTTACATTAATATGATTAAGGTTTGGTGCACGTACAAATATATATTCAAATATCATATATATAATTTTAACATGTAAAATCGGAATTGCATATTCTTATTTCTCTTATTTTAAGATACTGATTATCGATTCGAATACTGAACATTTCACATTTTTCATTATTCTGTAAATAACAGCTATTCTGTAAATTAATATATGAAATTAATATTTCAAAATAAAATTAACCATATTAAGAGCTACTAAAAAATGTCTTTTCCTTACCAAATACTTGGGATATTTTTTACTTGTGAAATTAAAAATGAATTGTAACATAAAGTATATATAACCTTGCAAAGCCGATTCGGATGCGGTTTTCACTGAGAAAATAATAAAACAGCGACTTGTTCATTCAAAATTGTCAAAACATTCATCTGATTTTACAGATAATTTTTCTTTGCAATTGCAAAGTTGTTGCAAATTATTTATCATCTTTTCCATTTTTTTCTTATTTTCTTGCAATCTACAATCTAGAGTTATTGATATGTGTTGCAAGATACCATGATAATATTGTATATATGTATAACTTTTATATATCAATTTGCATTTCAGAAAGTTGTTTTTGCTTGTTTCCACTGTTTTGCAGTGGAATCGATCGGCACTGGGAATTTTCAATGCTTGTCTAAAGAAAAAAAAGTAAAACAGAGTTACCCGAGTATGATTTCGCTAGTTATAACGCGGTTTTTCTAAAACGCTAATTAATCGCTTTACAAGAGTGCAAACCGTAATTATTTTTGTGGGTTTTATAAATAAGTTTAAAATTAAATTTGTAAAAAAAAAAATTTTTTTAAAAATGTTTTAATTGAAATATATTATTTTTTGCAATAATGATAAATCATAAAAATGATACTAGAAACTGCAATCTCAATTGTTTGCCATTTTATAAGATTTTTTTAAGTTTATGTAGAAGAAACTACATTTAACATTACACATCCTAAAAACTTGAATAGATTTATGGAAAAAAAATAATGAAATAAACTATTCGATCGAAAAATGACCCCTTCTTATACTATAAATTATTTATACAAGCATAATATAAATGTCAGAAGTATTTATTAATAAATTAAAATTTAACTAATTATGTATTTTTTATTTGGACGACAATTTTTTTCTTGTATCACATACATAATTTTCTTAAAAATTTTTTTGAGCTTCTCATTGATTAAAATTTCATCAATTACATTCATTTAATTTACACAACTAAATGAAGAAAAAAATTTGAACGGTCTTATTCCTTTATACAGCTTTTCTGTAGTTCCAACACTAAATGCTTTTTACATATTTTTCTAATCTAAAATTAAACAGCAACAATACAAAAATTTAACAAATTTTTTGGACCTTTTTTGCGTATAAAACTTAGGAATAAATAAATTAAATTACATTAATCAAATTTTTATATAAATTATTTTAATATAAACTATTAATAATTTATATTAAAAATTAATAAAAATTATTAATAATTTTGCCAAAACCACATATTTCAGTTGTTGTGTCGCTATTTCTTGTCATTGATCTTGAAGCACTGTAAAATTACAAATCTATAAATGAATAATATTAGTTAAATTTTAAGTAGATAAAAATAAATATAAAATTCTTCCCATTATTTAAACTATGTTTATGTTAGTCAGCTGTTTCTAAATAGTCTTTAACATGTAATTTCATTCAGAATTTTCCACTATAGGAATATCTGCATTTACCCAAATCAGTGAAATTAAATAAGTCAAAATTATAAAAGTAAAAACTAAAAAAAACAAGAATCATTTCCAGATCATGGAAATTTGTCAGAATGACATTATCATCTTCCTATATTGTTTGAACTTGATGCATTAGCAAGTATTTGGTTAAGTTCTGCCCAGCGAAATGTTAATGAAAGACATTAATTTTAATTGTGGTGTAAAATTTAATTATTTCAAAATGATAAATACAATAAACTATTTTTCTTACAATATTGAATGTTTAGAATGCTTTGGCAAATTTTAAAATAAAAACAATGTTTTAATCTTCTTTTCACTCGCCGTTAACATTTGCTCGATTCAGTTACATTTTATGTTTTTTTTCAAATTGTCTTTGATAATCAAATACGAAATTACACTCATGAATGCAATTATTTAATATAGCACCCAAGAGTTATCCTGCTTTGATTACGTACTGAGTCATTTGCTGTTGCACAAAAAACGCACGAAATGTCTTGCACTGATTTATTATTACAGATTTCAAATTGGTATAGTAGAAAAAAATAAATAAGATTTTAAAAATGAAATGACATGACTTTCGTTAATTTTATATATAGACATTTACATTAATTCAATTTTTAGATTTTAATACAGAATAATTTTCAATATAATTCTCAATAATTCATGAAGTTATATCAATTTCTCTCACGAAAACCGTTAATTATAACAAATTTATACTTCTGAAATTACAAACATGAATTGATTCTCTTTGTAGATTTAAAATCGTAATTTGGCTATAATTCTTTTCATAAATCCTTTTCTATTAAGATTATATAGTTTTATTACATTTCATAACACTTTTTTTGTTCTGTACAATTCCGAAGCAGGCAAAATTTAAAATAAAAAATTTACTTTATTGAAAATCCTCAATTTTAAAAAAATTTGAAAGCATTAAGATGATTATTTACTATTACCTTTATATTCAAATTACTGATATGATGAAAATCTTCAGTTTTATTAAATACTGTAGTAAAATTACAAATGTTTATTCTATAATTATCATCTATGTGTCAGATTCGTTTTTAATTCGCATTCAATTGCCCTATTATTTTTTTGTAAATTAATTTTTGTATAAAATTAATTTCAGATTATAGTTCATAAATTCTAATCGTTTATGAATTAAAATTTTTTTTTATAATGTCTCCATATCTTCAAAATTTCTTTTTTGAGACAAATGTAAATTTAATCTTAACATAAAGAAAACCAATTAAATCCTAATAAGTTATTCGTTATGATTAAATGAAACTTATCTTTCATTCAAAATATTTTTACGTCAATTTTTTTCGTTTCTCACTTCATTGTTTATAATGAGAAGCTTGGATTTTGCGTTTAACTTCACCCTAGTTAGCTTGCTTTATGGAATTAAAAGTTGTAAGAAGCTTAATAGTAATTTTTTATTGCTTATCAAGAACTCCTAAATACTCATCTCTTTTTTTATGGGAAAAGAATGAATTGACTTCTCCTTAATTTTTTATTAGCATAAATTTTTTAAACTCGCGCAACATATGAGAAAGATGCGCTTTTAAAATTTACAACTTTTGAAAGTAAGTAAAAATTACGAAGCAGTTAGCTTCGTAAATGATCAATTGCATTTGCTTGCTTTGCCTTTGTTGCTCATAAAAAGATTATATTCGTTCAGAATCAAACTGAATTTTTTAAATATGCACTTCGCACACTAAGTAAACTAATGAAATTACCTAATCATTAATATAACAAACAATAAATTACCTAAAATAAAAATTATCGAATTAATGAGTAATTATGTTGATGTACAATATGATTATTTACGGTAAAAATATGATTTTTCAAATTTACTTCTCTAAGTATTTCCTTTTCATCCTACATTTAATAAACTCATTTGTTTATTTAGCAACGTTAAACTTCATTGTTCAAATTGATACGATTTTACCTTTTAAATTATAAAAATGTTCGGTTGAAATAATAGCAAGCAAGCTGTAATTAATATTAAAAAACTGCATGAAATAAGCAAATTATCTAAATAGTTATTTAGATATGCATTACAAGGTGATGTTTATATGTAGAAATAAATTCCTATGGAATTTAGCAGAGTAGCAAGGAATCTGTCACAATTCGCTTCATCATATCGTACGATTTACAATATAAAGATGCCACATTATTGCCTTTTTTAACTGTCAAAATTATGAAGAAAAAGATTTATGATGAATTTACTGCTACCTCTTGCTTGCCTAGTCTTCTTGAAAAAGAGTCAGTAATGTGAGGCATGCCCCTAATATCTAAAAACTTTAAGCTCGGCAGAATCCTCTTTAAAAAAATGGTGTAAAACAACAGGAAATTCTCTCAATATTTTTTAATTAATAACCCGTTTTGTCGCAATCCACAATTTATGTTTGATTTATTGATAAATCTTGAAGGATGCTGCAATGGTAAAAATGAAATTATCCATATAAATTGAGCTACTGCTTTAGGAGCATCAAGTTTTCAATTACTAACAATTTCTCTCATAAATTTGACATTCTGAATTAAAATATATGCCACGCTTAAAAAAAATATTTTATGCATTCATTGTACAACTTACCCAGTTCCGATAAAAAGAAGTTCAGAGTCTTAATTTTCATATTTTTGGATATTATTTAAAGGTTTCAACTGATTAAAAAAAATATTTGCATGACATAAACAAATTCTGCTTTAACTGTAAAAGAAAGCGTTCAATTTATTATGAGAAGTAACTGAATGTAAATCAGTAATTTCGAAAATACATAGTAGGTTACATGAGATCAGTGTATAGCGCATTGTCCCATAAATTGTTCCATTTCGTACGCAAACTATTACGAATTAGTGTTGATGCAGACCTCAAATCGTAAAAAAAATACAAATATATGAACAATGCTATGATTTCAATTGAGAAATTCAGATAAAATAAAATAGTTTATGCATATTCATTCTTTTTTAACATTAAAAATCTTATATAATATTAACTTCTACTTTATGGAGAACAAGATGTAAAATTGTTAACCTTTTTTTATATTTAAACATCCAGTTCACCCATATTTTGCTGATTTAATATTTTCTAATCAATTGAATTAAACTTTTCAAATTTCAGTACACAATATACAGCAAAATCATAAATGAAGATAAAAGAACTTAAAGGATTACATTTCACTTTGCTGACATCACTTAATTAAATAATAAAATATGCTTAACTGACGTTCCCTACAAAATCCATGGTTCTTGATTTAATAAAATAAAAATATATATTCCATGGAGGTAGCTCTTACATGCCCTCTAATTACATTCTGTACATTTAACGCTGACGGTAAAATAATTAAACAAATGTGAGAAAAATAATCTATTTGATGAGTATGTTTGTTTAATGTAGTTAGGAAAGTTTTTGCAATTGTTTTGAATAAATAAATATTCCTATTGTGGCCCATTCTCATATTCTCATTACATTTAACTTCATGGTAAAGAATTATCATTACGATTACGATCCGTTTCGTTACAGTTAAATATCAACGGTTGTAATATTCTCGTTCTCGTCATCTTTTAAGAATGTATTTGAAGCGCGGTTGTATCATTACACTTCATAATTTTTTTGCTAAATCTACACAACTTCAGGCACTGCTTTGTTCGTTTCTTAGTTATTCCGATTAGAAATATTCATTTTTTTCCATTGTAACATTTACTTTGTCATAATCTCATTATTTTTAAAAGGCTAGACAATTGATCAATTTCTTCAAAATCATAATAGTTACATGGCACTTTAAAAATTTTACAAAATATTTGGTCATGAAGATGAAAAAACGACAACCTGGGCCACACTTGCCAAAGTAATTTCCTGAAATTTGAAAAGCCTCAGAAACGGTTTTTTTCTTTTAAACATTGTTTTCCGTGAAAACAATGATATACTACCTTCATAAAAAAACAGTAAAAATTCATTTTATACTTTCATCTAAAATCCAACCTCTTTCTTATAAAATATTATTCAAAAAATTTTATTGTTAATCCTAAACTTATACTTTATTAATCATGTTCACATTTCGAAATTTTTCAAAATTTTACGGTTTCAAAATATCTTCTGCTTGTTGGGTTCAACCTTTTAAGAGAAGGCGTCTGATATGGAATGGTGAAATTATTGATTTTCCAGTGTTTTTGAGTTAACTTATATTTTTAAGCAAAAGGCTGTCATATAATTTTTTTCTACAAGTTTTCAAGATTCGTGATACTTGTAACAACTCAGTTTAAAGCTCACTTTTTTATTTTGAAGTTGATTAAACAGAACGATTATTAAATGATTGACAAGATCATTAAATTTTAATCTGAAGGACTTTTTATTGTTCAATTTAGAAAACTGAAATAATGTAATTTGGATTACCAGTTAATTCAATTTATAATTTTTAACAATGGAGGATCAGGAAGTAATAGGGTCCTGGGCAAAAATAAAAATATTGGGTTGTGGAGGTTTTGGTCAAGTGGCTTTATGGCATAAGGAAGAAACAAATGAATTTATTGGTAAGTTGAAAGATTATATTTTCCTAATTTTCTTTTTCTAAGAATTTTCTTTTTTATTTTGTTGTGATGCATGATATGGTTTTAAAAACAATAATTGTGTTTTCCTAATATCTTGCAATTAATTTTTAATCTTTTATAATTTCAGTTAAATGTAGTAAGAGGTATTGACCATGGTAATTTATATTTAAAAAAAATTACTATTTATTGAACTCTATATTGGTTATGGCTAAAGATAGTGTGATAAAAGACAAAAAATTATCTTTTAGTTGACAAATATTATTAGTTATGTTATTTGTTATATATGTTGTTAGTTGTCAAAATATTCATAATTCATTTCTTCTTTTTTAAATTTTTTCTTTTATTTTCAGCTATAAAGAAACCTCATGAAAATGATTCAAAAATTTTTAAAGAGAAGCATAAGGAAAGATGGCGTAAAGAGGTAGAAATTATGAAGAAATTGAATCATTTGAATATTGTCAAAGCTTTGACCATTCCTCCAGAATTGGAATGTTTGGCAGATTCCCCTATACTTGCAATGGAATATTGTAATCTTGGCGACCTTAGACAGGTAAAGTCTGTTTTGATTTTGCTTTAAAATTAATATCAAAGAATCTATTCATTGATTGCATCATTTATCATGCAAGGCTTTTTTTAATTTAAACTCATAAGAAATATTTTTGTCTTATAGGTTCTCAATAAACCAGAAAATTGCTGTGGTCTTTCTGAATCAGTGGTAATTAAGATTTTAAAAGATGTTTCCAGTGGACTTTCATATCTTCATTCCTGTAAAATAATTCATCGGGATTTGAAACCTGACAACATTGTTCTGCAGGTTAAGCATTAATTTTTGTCATTTGATTTCAGTTAATCACATGAAAAGTTTTTTTTATAAAATATAATTTTTGTTACAGTATAAGGATTCAGTTGTGACATATAAATTGATTGACTTAGGGTATGCCAAAGAACTGGATCAAAACAGTGTTTGTAAATCATTTGTTGGGACTATTCAATATCTTGCACCAGAGTTATTTTTAGGAAAACCGTAAGTAGTCTGATAAAAATTTTAGTCAATATTATTTGTATCAGATATTATTTTTTTAAGTTATAAAAACCAAATTGAAAATCATTGTTAAATTTGTGATATATATAATTTAAAATTAAATTATTTTAAAAATTAATGTTTTTATTAAAAATATTGTTGTTATTATTACTCATTTAATTTTTTGAAAAAGATAAAGATTTTTTTAAAATAAATATTTATTTAATTTTAAAAATTTTTAGATATACATGTTCAGTAGATTACTGGTCATTTGGAATAGTAGTACACGAAATAATAACTGGACACAGACCATTTTTACCTGGTTCTAATCCTCCAGAATGGATGAACCAAATTCAAAATAAACCAAGAAATATTATTTCAGTCATTGAAAATATAAATGGAGAGATAATTTTCAGTTCCACAATTTCAAGAGTTAATCATATATCCAGGTTTTTTTAATATTATTATTATTTAATATAATTGAAAATTATTTTGTTTTAAGAAACTGTTTTATTATTCATAAAAAAATTTTTTATTCAGATTTTTGCTGCAAGAAATTGAGAAATGGTTACAGCTAGCTCTTGACTGGAATGGTGAAACTAGAGGAAGAAATTCGCATAATAACAGGCTTGTGTTTTTTGATGCTCTGAATGCTATATTGAAGAAAATATATGTGAAGATATTTTCATTGCCAACATATGAGATCTTGTCTTATGAAATTAGACCAGAGACAAATTCTTTTAATATAAAAAATTGGCTGCAGAGAGATACAGGATTGGAGGTTGAAGAACAAGTATTGCTTTTATTTAATGGAAAATGTATAGATGCTATTGGTAACTTGATGTTGTTCCTTCTCCAGGAGGTAAATTATGGTTTTGCTATATATGTCTGACATTATAGCTTTATTCTTTGTGTTTAATACGAAACTACTAATTTTGATTTCCTTTGAGGCTTCAATGTAATTGTTTCATCTCTAATTCAGAACACAAAAAATATGATTCTTTTTCGAATTCAAATTTTATATCTTGTTATATACAAAGAAAATGTCATATCTACTCCTTAGCTAAATGTTATTTATTCAACAAAAAGCATTTCCCACGCAATTTTTTAGTGATATTGAAAAGTAAGTTTAAACTTTACAGATGCCCAGCCCGGATTTAATTACCATATTTCTTTACAATTCCGGTTTAATGAAAATAAGAACCAGAGTTGTGTTAAAACCTCTATATGTGAAAGAATTGCTTGAAGATCCAAAAAAAGGTCTACCTTATAAACATTTAAAGAGAAGTTGCAGTGATTCCGTATTCTTCTTACAATCGGAAATATATCTTTACAAGTGTTTGATGGAATCTCTTGCAGTTAAAGTGTAAGCAAAAATTTAATATTTATTTTGACTATTCGTTTATTCCTTTTTTGTGTCGCTGAAAATTTATGATAATAGGACCAAATCAAAAAATGATTAAAATTAATTTTATATTTTCATTAGTGCAAGTATTCAACGTAGACAGGACTTAGTAGAGATTTTATTTGAGGATGTTGCAGAGGAATGGTGTCAAATGGAAAACTTCGCTGAGTTTTTAGTATTGTCTCATAAATCGGATTTAGAAAATTACATTGAGTTAAGGAGAGAAGTAAGTGAAGTTCTAAGAAATTAGAAATGCAGTTTAATATAGGCCATATACTTATAGTTTTTTGTTTTTCTACTTTTTAGGCTGAATTAAATAGTGGCGATTTAATTCAGAAGTGGATTTTGAAAGTCACAGATGTCGAAAGAAAGCTTAATGAACTAAGGAACTCATCAAATAAAAATAGATTAAGATTTGCAATAGATGAAATTAAGCAGAAATCAGAAAATTTGGCTGCTAACGAATTTCTCAAGTTGAATCATGATCTAGTTTTGAATAACTTGTAAGCATTTTTAATTTAATTTATATTAATTTTTTTAGGAAAATTTTATATTTTATATTTTTAAACTATAAGTTATACATAGAATCGTATTTTCTTTCAATTTTTTTCATATTTTATTATAAAGATTAAACGAACAAAAAAAAATTTTGGACAATATACAACGTTTGCCAAAGGAAAATCGAAATATTGTAAGATCTAATACGGAGACGGTGAAGGTTCTCTATCGATGTATTGAATACACGACCAAAATACTCAGAAGTCCATTGATGGATTTACTTTTTTTGTAAGTATCAGATTGACAATTTGTAAACAAAACTTAATTTTACATTTATATTATCAGTAAATATTGTTGCGGTTCATATTTATACTTTTTTTGTGTTATTATTAAAGAACTCAGTAAAACTATAAAGAAACTTTAACTAACCTAACATAATATGTTTAAGATAGGAGGCGATAACTAATCAGCAAAATAATAATAAAAAAATTTAAATATACAGATTGATATAAAATTAAGGCTAAAGGAGAAAGGGGAGCAGAATTGCTTTATTAAAGCAATTATTTTAAAACCTTTATTTTAAAATACTTTAAAGTTATTTCAAATTTAATTTATTCCAGACAGCTGAATTTCCATAGTAGGTAAATAATTCTAAGGGTATTTCTGTTCACATCAAATATAATTTTATTTTATTTATTATGGATTTGTTTTTTATTCTTTAAAATTCATTAATTGGTTCATAATATTGTATTTTCAAAAAATCTATCTAATAAGTATTTGGCACAGATTGTAAATTGATTTTGTTTATTGTTACTTTTGTTTTTATGTTAACCTCTAAGTAAAATCATTCAATTTTGAATAGTCGAGACTAGCGGAAGCTTTTATTGATATTTTGATTCACTTCATAAAAAATTTTTTTATTGATTGATGATTATTTTAACATTTTGTTTTATGAGTTATAGGGCGAAGATTAAATGCATAGTGAAAATTTCATATTTAATTGATTTCAATGTTAATACGACTTCAGGAAGGACAAAAAGATGAGTGAGAGTGCGGTACTAAAACATCCTGAATAACTGCAGTCCACCAAAAAAGGAATTTGGCGAATTTTATTTTTTCACATGCAGACTACATTATACCATCATTCTCATTTTATTTCCAACATAGATTACAGAAACATTCACGAAAATACATAAATACCTAATGACACTAATATACTTTGCGACACTTCTGATGAGTATAAAAAAATATCGAAATTTATTATTTCAGGCAAATTTCTGAAGTCGAAGAGCATTTGTCAAAATTAATAGCGCCCCTAACAATTTGGCTCAAGAGCACCAAAATTATGAAACAAATTATTGAAAATGCTCAAAGAGAGAGGCAAAAGGAAATATGGAATTTGATAATTAGACAAAGAATGGAAGCATTTGAAAGGTCAGCAATGAACAACGAAAGAGCTGAAAGAAGCAGGGCCCACAGCTCATCAATGGCAGCTGGGCCAAGCGTTGATGGAGAAAATAGAATTATTTTCAGCCCTTTCCACATTCCGAGGACAGTTCTTCACACTATGGAAACACCGATGAACGAAGGTTTGAGGCCCAATTTCAGAATAATGGAGCCTGTTTCGGTTATGCCCTATAAACCTCCGTTTTACATGAACAGACCCGATATTGAATTCAATATTTTAAAATCACTTGAGACGGACAATATAATTAATACTAACAATTATTTAAGACATAGGTAAGATTATCTTGACTTTTTTTTTGTTGAAAATTAAATTTTTTAATAGCTCCAAATTTTCTAATAAATTTATTTTACAGAGTCCAGGAGATGAATCAGTCTTGCCATCATCTAATGAGGGAGATGAAATCGTTAAATTGGGACTCTCTGAATGAATCATCATAAGATCATAATTTTTAATTTTATTTTATCAAGTTTTGTCAATGTTCAGAGTTCTAGAATGCTTAGCTCTATTTTTTTTTAATAATGTACCAGTTACCATATTATTTTAATAATGTTATATATAAAATTTAAAACATTTATCTATTATTAGTTTAAAAATGCTATTTCCAGATGAAATTTAAATTATTATGCTTCTTTTATGTTGAAACTGCGATAGAAAGAATTTAAAAATGAAAGAAAATATTAAATCATATAAGGTAGTTATTTTAGCATCAACGAAATGAAAATAGGCTTTATTTCATTGTGGGTCAGTTTCTTCTAAATTATTTAGTGTAATATGAAACCACGTTTGCATTTTTTTTTGTAGTAGAGAACTAAATGTGGATGAAATGATAAACTATAATTAAAAAATATAATAGAGATAAATAATTATACTACGTAATTGCTTAGAAATTTAGTTTTTTCTTTCCTACTTAAAAAAATACTAACATTTCTGTCATTTTGTTACATTGCAAATAGAAGGAATCGATTGATGCTTGCCTTTTATTTATTTTAAACAATTTATTTTTCACATTAATTTTAAAATTACAGTAATAATTACTGTCTAGTTTATACCTTCTAAAAATATTTTTAGCTAATTTTCTTTTGAATTAAGAATTCTGTTCAAAGAATCTAAATTCAATCTTTCTAATTCTTTTGAATTAAGATTCTTGAAATTAAAATTTACAAAAATTTCAAATTACCTAATCATTGGTAATTAAATAATGCAACAGATACTTTTTATCATAATATATAATTTCATTATTGGAAAATACAATTTAAATTTATATTGTTGTTGTTGTTCTTAACTATCAATAAAGTATCACTTTCACTAGTTATTAATAGATAATTGTGTAGTAATCCTCAAGTTATTTTATAACTGAAGTAGATTGCGCATGAAAAAGTTCAGAAAAATTAAGGCATTTCTTACAAGGCGCTAATTGGTTTACTTGTGTATCGCCAAAAATATTGGAAGGTCTTTTTGTTTTATAAATGATACGTTTTTAATTTTATTAGTAATAATGATTAGCGCCATTGCACTCGATACGACTATTTCAGAAATAAAAAAACATATAAGAGAGTACCGTTGCAATTGTGACGACTATAATTACTTTATAAAAATATTGATCGGTTATAAAAAATTTTTTATAGTTAAATTTCGATTTAATGCACTTGTATCGTAACTTATTTATCAAATCGAAAAGCACCTAAATGTGATTTTTTTTTCTTTGATATCACATATGTAATTGTAAACCTTGATATAAGTTTTAGGAACGTTTAAATGATTGTATTTAAAGCGTTTTTGAGTCGGTGCAAAATTCTTTGCTTTACAGCATAATGTTCAGATTATTAGTCTTTTTGTTCAACTTCATATGAACGCAATGTCTGGATACTTAGTTATTAAGAGGTAGCAAATTTTGTGCATAACATTATAAGCTTCTGTTTATTGTTGTAAAAAAAGGCGAATGAAAATAAAAAATTTGCTTGTATCATGTAGTAAATTTTTTTGAAACATCGTTTTGGTGATATTTGTGTTTAAATTTACCTAAACCTATAATGCCAACGATTTACTCTCTTTTATGTGTCGTATGAATTATATATAATTTATAAAATTTATATTTGATCTTAATTTTTTTAAGGAAAAGAAACGGTTGTTTAATTTGAAATTAACACGCTAATGGTATAGAAAGGAAGAACCAAGCCAAACATATTTAAAGTAAACCGAATCAGGAATTTTTAAAATCTGTTAATGTAAAAAATGAAAAATTATTAGGAACATATTAATCTTTAAAATCATTCTATTCAAGCTAAGTCGCTTACAGGATTTACACCGCATTTTATGTTTTAAAACAAGTTTCAAAGTCTCAATATTTAGTTTTTTTACATCAGGAAGCAAAAAAACGAAAAAATATTCACTTAATACTATATATATTAAGTAGAGGGATAAAACTTATTTTTAATATTGGAATGCATAAATAGCTAAACATTTTTTTATTTGAAATTAATTCATGTGAATTTTTTCAACCATTTAAGTTAACCCTTTATTTACAACTCTTTTCAATCCCATTAGATTAAAAAGTTTAGAAAAACCCTAACGTCTCTAAGGACGTAAAAATCTTTCCGATATTTATTCTCATTTCTGCACCGTAACAAAAGAATTTCCTTTTATTATTTTTTTTAAGCTAATTTTTAAACAATTTAGTAAATAATGGGTTAATCTTCCTTTCTCAAGCTCATCATTTTATCAAGACTGCCTTAAAGGTTTCAAGCTTTTTCATAATCTTTCTCATATTAAATATAAATCGTAAAATTATTCGTTAGTAAAAATTTATTTATTCATTATTTAAATCTTAATAAAAATCAGAAGCGATCCGTTCAACTAAGTCAACTGATTTATTCAAATCGCACTGATATTATAAAATACAAAAATATTAAAATATCATTAAAGTCACATAAAAATATTTCACTTAATGATTAAACGTCCTGCTTCGGAATTTTTTCTTACAATTCTAAAAAAATTTAGGAGCAAAAAAACTATCTATCCTTTTATGCAAACGTGCAAATGACAGACTTAAAAACATTTCAAATTCATAAATTTCAATTGGTTCTCTCGATGAAGTGAATGATACTATATCTAAAGTATAGGCACGCAAATCTAAATATAAACATTATTCTTTTTACAAATGAACTGATGCTAAATTTGAATCTTAAAAATTCTAAAATTTTACTATGGATAAATTTATTGAATTTGAAAATTTTTCACAACAAAATTTACGGAAGTTTGCTGAGAAGGGAGACAATCAGATTTTATAACTTTCATCATTTTTTAACTTCGGTAGTAAAAATTTTCAGCATCAAATCAAATTTCCATTCAGATAATTCTCGTTGCCTGTCATCTTTTAATTAAAGTATTAATGGATTTATAAAATGCTTATATAACATAAAAATATATTTTCAATGGATATTTACAAAAAACGTTATTCTAAATTACAGTTTAAAACATTTCAAATGCTGTTTATTATCTTATCATCTTATTCAATATTAATCTGATTCTTATAACATAATGAACCGTTTAAACTGTAATTGCTATATTCGAAGTGAAATAACGATGTGAAAAATACGTAAATAATTATTCGAATATACGAAAATAAAATGCATAAAAAATAACCCCCCCAAGAAATAGATAAATAATTAAATTCTTGTTGCACCAGATATCAAAGAAATTTAGATGTCCAAAAAGGAAATTAAATTACATGAATATAAATGAAAAACAATTAGTCTCTATGCACATAAATTAACTTTAGGTATTTGCACAGTATATTAGGGACTGATATTCGTTGGATTCATAAAAAAAGAATGTTAGATATATTTTATGAAGATTTCGAAACAAAATTTTTAAAACTGCATGTACAATTTTCTTTCGCAAGTATTTTAAGATTACGCACTAAAAACTTACTATGGCACTATAATTTTACATAATGCTGGAAATAAAAAAATAATAAAAGTAGAATAAATTTTTTAAAAAAATTTTTACATTAATAAATGAAAGAAAGTAACATGTCAATTTAAACAATCCATGAATTTTAGTTTTCAATTAAAAATTGAATCTTGTTCAATATCGTTATAATTTTTAGATCAAAAATCTATATTCAGGTGAACACTACTTACTTGAATCTTTAACAGAATAACGTTCACGAAAATTTTCAGTATAAATCAAAAGCTCATAACATTAAAATTTGTACCGCTTCTGATATTTATTTCAATTAGTCAATTTATCTCATAAAAAAGTACAGAAACTCAAAATATAAATACTTCTATAAAAGAACTTGAAAATCATTATTAAATATTTTGGTTCATACAGTCAATTACAAAAATATACTTCATTTACCCTTTAGATTTAACATATGAGAAACATTATTTCACTCAATCAGTTAACGAATATAAGAAATTGTAATAGTTTGAGATATAGAAAACAAAGTATCCAAGTCATTTAAACTGAAAAGTTTTAGAAAAGGTGAAAACCATCTCCTTTATAAGAGAATATATCATTAAATTGCAAAATAGAAAACATCTTACCAGCACAGAAACAAAAATATGCTTCTCAAGATTTACTGCAATCCGAAAATGCTGGGAATATTGCCCGGGAAGGCAGGTACAGGTACAGGAATCGGCATAGGAACGGAAATGGGTAAATGAGACTCCGAAAAGCGTTCAGCTAATTCTTGACGTTGACTCTCGAGATGTGATTGAAGAAGTTGCCGCTCCGTCTCCTGCCGTAGGAGATCCTCCCGTTCCCTTTCGGTTATTTGTCTTAATTCTTCGTTTTGTTCAACGAGATCATTTTTTAAGCGTTGCACAATGTTTTGCTTCCTAGGTAATACATATTCTTCGCCATGAGTCACTTTACAATGTTCTTCCATTTTATTTCGGCGTAGAAAGCATTGACCACAAACTGGGCAACTGTGAGGAGGTTTTTCACCCGTATGAATGCGTAAATGGCATTTCATATTCCATGCGTCTAAAAAAAACCAACAATGAAACCAAAATAATAACTCTTTAAATGTTTCGAGAAAATGAAATATCTTTTATATTCGTAAAATAACAATAAATTTCAATTTATCCAATAAAAGTCCCCAATAAAAATATCACCGTAAAGCGCATGTTTAAAATCCAACACAATTTATAATTTAATTAAAATTCTTATTATTCAATAAATATAAAAAAATATTTCTTTTACTTCGATAATAACGAATTTAAAAAAAATTTAACCAATAAATTATCTTTTATATTTCCGATTTAAAAGAATTTTTATCAGAATTAACACTATTGTTTTCTGCTTTTAACTTATAATATGGAGTTTATTAACCTTCATACATTAATAAATATAAAGTTAATTAAGTATTTGTATGATACATTTACAATAAAAATTATTTTATTCAATGCGATATTTAATAAAATTAAATTTATAACTACATAATAAATATAATATTACTTGTAAAACTAATATAAAAACATTTATAATATATACATTTTAAATAAACTTATAAAAATTTTTAAATACCTGAAAATGCTTTCTCGCAAAATGTACAGATATATGGTTTCTCTCCTGAATGAACTCTAAGATGCTTTTTCAAATGACCTTTAATTCTAAATGCAACAGCACATATCTCACAAATAAAAGGTTTCCTTCCAGTATGCGTTGACATGTGATCGCTTAATCTAGAGCTAGATCTGAAAATCAATTAATCGTTTGTTATCTTATTTTAATTCTAATTTGCTATTAATATTGAATCAAGAATATTTACTGATATATATATTTTGTATATGTAAAATAATATTTATTAAAACAATCAAGCTTGAAGTCTAAAATTTTCGATATCCCAATCCAGAAGATAAAATGACGAAATTTTATACGAATTTTATACTGAAGAAATAAGTCATTTATTTTTGTATATGTCACAAACATAATTAATGTTATAATATGAACATTTAACAGTTTCTTTACATTTCAAAAAAGACTAAATTTGTCAATAAATAAAATTAAATTATTAAAGTCAAATTTAAAAGTAAGATTATCTTTTGCACAAAAGTTGCTGAAACGTAGTGTGCAATTCAATTATAATCAAATATTTAATTTTTCCACAACGATAAATTAAAAAATTTTAGTTAACAAATAATCCGGTTATTTTTAAATAATCTGGAGAAAAAAAGCGATTATATGGCAAAATCGTTGATAGAATGTTTCCCGCAGAAAAATTTTATATATGACACATATCTTTAAGCACGTTTATATTATATATATATTTATAACTTATATAATTATATAATCTTTTGTCACATATAATTTATATTGCTAATAGTTTTACCTGAATGTTTTTCCACAAATTTTGCACACGCAAGGTCTTTCTCCTGAATGAACGCGCTTGTGAGTCTCTAACGTTTTTTTATATAAAAACGATTTTCCACATATATCGCATAAATGACTTTTGTTCCCAACATGTATTTTTACATGAATACCCATATTTTTCCCAAGAACAACTTTTCCGCAATGTGTACAAGCCCGAAATTTTGATTTCGATCCATCTTGCTCTATTATAGGATTGGAATTATTACTTATTAAATTTTTTTCTCGAGGAGCGTATTTTCTCCTAGGCTTCATATCAAACAAACTTTCCCAAGTTTCTCCGTTGGCAGGATTTTCTTTTTTAATTTTCAAGTTTTGAGTTTTTACAATTTTTAGTTTTGGAGCCTTTTCCTATAAATATAAAATTCAATTAAATAAACAGAAAATTATATTTAAAATAAGTAATAAAGATTATTCAAATTATTTAGTAATTTCTTAATTGTGTAATAATCTTCAATGACCTCATTGAACGATAAATAAATAATACCTGCTTTGGTTTTTTTTTTAATTTATTGTACTCTGAACCGACTATAAAAAATTTTTTATGCGAATTATAGGTAGGATCTTTAGCATATTCACTATTTTGGAAAAATCGTCTGGTGGGCTTGGGAGTCTGTAAAATTTCCACTTTTGGTTTATCATTATCTGAAAAGAAACAAATATTTTATTAATTAATAAAAATTGTAAAAAAATTGTACATCGATATCAAAAATTACTTATTAAATACTTCACTTACCAGTTTCTTCTTCATTTCCATCAACTTTTTTTAGTTCTCGCTTCTGCGCAGCATCGATAACCTCTTCAGTCAGATTTTCATTATTTGATCTGGAATAATTCATAAGTTCACTTATTGGTTTGTTATCTTCCTCCTCTTCATCACCATTTTCTCGGTCTTGCTCATTCTCCCCTTCAACAATGGTTTGCTGATCATAAACAGAATCTGGTTCCGATTTTATATCAAGTGATTCTTCATTTTTAATTTGAACACTGCCAATCTGAACACTTCCAGTTGGTTGCTCCGAAATGGTAATCTGTGCATCAAGATATTCAAGAGGGATAGCCTCCTGATTTTCACTCTAAAACATATGAAATAAATATTTCATATATTAGTTAAAAATTCTACCGCTTCTAAGCAATGTAGAAAAAGAAACTTGTAAAAATCAAAGCACCCTATAATGAAATGTTGATTTAATTTGTCTCACAAATTATATTTTAAATGGTCTGCAACTTTTAATACTCAAAATATAATTCTTTACGAGGTTAAAGTTTAATAGCAATGGGAATTCTTGATAAGGAAGTGAGATTGGACTATGCCCAATGCCTAGCTAATGAATACTACATTACAATTTTAACCAATGTATTCAACTCTTTAAGTCTTGTTTCCTATATTCACCATATTGTTCAAAAAAACATTTTATCAGTACACACCTCAATATTATCTTGAGCTTGATTGCTTGATGGGTTGCTAATATTTTTCAATCTATGTAAATATTTTTGAAGTCTTGTATTTGCAGCATCACACTGTTCCCTAAAAGTATATGCCTGATTCACATTCCACAGGCATTTTGGACAAATTTTTGATGGAAGACCATCCCCCTTATAGACCTTCAATTAAAATAAATTTGAAAAAAATTTAAATTTACATGAAATTAATCTTATTCATGCACAAACAATAAACCCACTTTATATTTTTTGGCAATCAAATTAAACATATTAATTGTATCAACACAAGGAAAAATTGTCATTCAAGTTAATAATTTTAAATTCAGCAGTCTACATATAGAAATTTAGAATTCAGCTCCTAAATTGCCTCTTGTTTAAACAATAAGAATTATCAAACAAGCGGTGTTTTCAGTGGCTGATTTTTGAACATTTATATAAATAATAAGATGAGTAAGATTTATTAAATTTTAAGATGATAATCTATCAGTGTCATAATAAATTAAATCTATATTAATTTGAAACTATATTTTTTATTTTTAGTTTAACTATGATACATTTAAAATGAAATTTGTCAATAAAAATCGTAATTATACATTAATTAGATAGTAAGAACAAAAATTGTAAATAAACAATGATTGTCACTACACTAAATTAAATGAATAAATAGAAAGAGAATGGCTAATGAAAGAAAAAATATTTATACAAAAATCATATTACACATATAATGATTGAAAATAAAAAAATTCATTAAAATTTGATAATTATAAACAAATGCTACTGTATAAAAAGTTAAATTATAAATTTTCATATACTTTTATTATCAATACATCACTGACTCTTCATTAATATCTTACCTCTAAAGAGGCACAACTCATAATTCTAATGGGCAAAGGAGTTATATTATTTCTTTTTTTCTTAGCAAATATCCTCAGCATAGATGTTTTCTCCAAAAGACAAAGTCTGCATATTTTGTCAAAATTTAAAACTTCATTCTCTTCTTGCAAATCCACAGTCCCATTTGAAGTCATTTTGTTTCCTCAAAATAAATTTCTTGTTTAGTTTACAAATTTTATTGTTCCCTAAAATAGTTGTAATTATCAATGCAGTTTTGTCACTAAAACTACAAAACAAGTTTTTTTTCTCTTTCAAATTCTAAAAATTTTTTTTCTACTATAAGTTCTCTTTCCTTTTCCCTCTTCCAGCTTACTGAATACCAAAAGAAGTTTAAAAATATTCTTAGCGATTTATACCCAAATTTAATTAAATTGCCAACTAATAAAACAAATTTCAGTAACATAAACAAAATATATAACTTAAAATTTATTATACTCTGAATAAATATATTTAATATATTGTATAAAAAAAAAAAAGATTAATGAGGAAAAATTCATATTCCAGCGAGAAAAAATAAATTGCCCGAAACCAAATTCGATGAATGACAATATTATTTCATATTCAAAAATATCAAATCAAAATGGCGTTGCTTCGTTCTCTTACTGTACAAAAACAATATGATTGACATTTAAAGATTGTGTAAATTTGCAAAAAATATATCGCCTGATGTCATATTAAAGATTATGTTTCACTGTATCCTTCAAATTTTATAACCATATATTTTATAAATAATAATATTTAAAAAAACAATCAGTTTTAAATGCGGCTAATATTTTTACACCTAAATAAGAGGATAAATAAATTTTCCTAAATATCTGAACAACCTCATATGTAACAAATGTCTTGCATCATTATTTTGTTTCTTACCTAGATTTAGATCCGAAAACTTATGAAATTATTTGAAATTAACAAGTAAACAGATTGTGTCCATTTTCATTTCGAAGCTTACCCTGTGTCAGTACCGCCAACCATTGACGAATGAAAGTTTCTTTGTTTATTGCATTAAGTTGCTTTTTTTATTTAATCAACTCCAATTTAAAATAGAGCCCCTATCATCCGTTGCATATTTCAAATTTAATTATTATAGTTTGAATTCAGCTTCACTTAACCAAGTCCCAAATTAGAATAAAAAACGCTTTTGCCGCACTAGCACACTTTAAAAATCAGCGTGAAATAATGCTTTGTTTAATCAATCCAATTAATTTAAACAATGATTGTGACATTTTCGATTTGAATCATGGAAAAACTTGCACAAACAGAATAATGTTGCAAAATACTATAATTTAATTGTATAACAAAACAAAAATTAACGTTTAAGGGCATTATATGCAGATTCAATGCATAGCGAATCAAGAGGCTTAGGAAAATCTCGAACTTTCAATTATTAGCAACAATCATGTTTCTAAAGCAAATAATTAAAGTTTTATGAAACATTTAAAATGTCACCTCAAAGCGATTAAAAGACCAACGTTTTTTTCAGATTAGTGTGTGATGACATCGCATCCGATGCGAACTAGAGAATACCACCTTAATCCGTGGGGGATGGGGGTTATAAACAATCAAACCAAACCAAACGAAAAATCAAAGCAACCAAACCCCTTCATTTGCTTTTTTGAATTCAAAATCGCATCGCAAATTAATGTCATCACTCAAATCAAACATAAAGGATAGGCTAAAAATGTTTAATGAAAAAATTGATGAGTTGTTTATATTCTGACAGTTTTAAACATGTGAAATTGTTATTCTTTCGACATTTTTTAAAGTTCTTTTTTTTAGAGTTCAGAAAGATTTTTTTCATAATATCAATTTTGATTTCCTTAATTTCGATCGCTGAGATAAGACTGGCCGACAGTCATGGTCAGACATTCTAAATTTCCGAGTTCATTCAAAAATTATTTCTCAAATAATTTATTCATTTAAAAGAAAAAAAAAATCTTCCTTTTACTTTTATACCCTAAAATTTCTCTTTTTCTGAATAACCGGAATAATTTTTCATTCAAACAAAGGAATTTATACAGTACAAAACTTAAATGGAAAGATCACAACTTGATTGTGCTCAGATAAACCCTGAATGTATGTTCGTTGTCTGATTTAATGAACAATAGAATTTTGTTTATATAAGGAAACGTCTGGATCTTAATCCCTTAAAAGAATAAGTTTTGTGTTAAAAGTCTGGGGCTGAGGATAAAAGGAAAAAAATTTAAAAGGGCTTCCATTATAAAAAAATTTTCATACATTTTGATTCAGTTTTTTTTTTCTTTAGATTGGATTAAAGCATTTTTTGCACGTTCATAAATTCATTGAATGTATGAAAAATAATTTGCTTTACAAATATATTCATCGCCTTTCATTTAATCGGAAATCAAAAATTATATTATTTATCTGAATGAAAGGGACTTCCTTTAACCGAAAAGGGAAGGAGTCCATCCCCAAAATATTTACATCTTCCCACAATTTAGAAAAAAATCATCATGTGGAAAAAAAGCTTTTTTTACCGTCATATTTCTTTGAATAAAATTTATCTTTTAACTGGAATTTAAGTTACATTCATACATTTTCATTATGTATTAATGATCTTACTAATCTGATTAAAAGAACTTTTAACATTAATTTTTTTTTTTTTTTTTACATTAATTTCAGGAGTCTGCAGAATAATTCAGTTCCCACTGTTATAGCAATATTTATTGATTAATAATTCTGAAAAAATGAAGAGTTATATATATGTACAAAAATATATGTATTTAGTGACCAAAACTAAATTTTCTTTCCAGTTAATTAAATTTTGTTTCAAGTTAAAAAAAAAAATTTTGATCAAGTCGTGTTGAGAAAATTTATGTGATAATTGTGATAAAAAAAACCTTTTTAAAAAATTTTAAAATAAAGATTAAACATTCAGCTGCATACGAAAAAAATTAGAGACCGTCTTTACTCAGGATTCATACCATTCAATTTTCCCAGGCATATAAACAGTTGTTTATCAATTCCCAATTACTTCATCAGGGTTGAGTAAAATGTTTTTTAAACGTTGTCAATGGATGTTTATTAGCACGGCAAACGAATGATATTCCGAAAGCATATTCCACATTGTATGACAGACGGGTTATATACAAAGTTAGTAGCGAAAAGTCCTGTTGGAGATAAGCAGATGCTGAAATTCATTTATTAGTTTATTATCAGGAAAGCTCACAATCATTTTTTAGAACATTTAACGAGTATTATTAATAATTCCCCAGTCGATTAAACAAAGGATTGAATATAAACACAAGGGAGAGGTTCTCTCGAAAGTTATGGGGAAAATTTTTAGTTTTTCAAATTAATATTTTTATGACCTCAATGAAACAATATGAAAATTATCATATTCAATTATAATTATATAAAACTTATTTTTATTGCATAAACACAGATGACGTGAGAGCCATTAAATCCAAATGCCTCTATATTTTATATCTCATTTTTTTCAATAAATCCTTTGATAGATATATTTTATTATTATAAGGCAAAATTATTATTTAAAAAATAAAGATATTCAGAATTTGCCGTAAGAGCCGCAAACGTAAGAATTTGGCTACTCCTGTTTAAATCCTTTAGAAATCTTCATGCGATTTCAAGACAGATATATTTTTCTTTTATATAGTATTAACATATTGGAGGAAAAAATAAACAATTTCTTTTTTCGCAGGCCATTCGCGGATGTTCTAAGCCATAAGCTCAAATGGATAATGAATAGAAATGCGAGGGTGCAGTCGCACTTACGTTGAAAACAAAAATGCTTAGATTTCAGATAGATCGCAATGCAAGTGTAACGTTGAGGCATTGGTAATTCAATTTCGGGGCAGAAGGGCCAATAAATAAACCGAAATGATGGTGCCTGGTTGCGGGCGCTGGCGGATCGAGAAGGCCCAAAATTGTACTCCGATAACCGGGATGCCGCCGGTGAAATTTCTAAAATTCCCGAATCGATTAAAACGCAATTCAAACAAAGACTTTGAATTATAATCCACTTTGCCCTCCCTGGAACTGGAATTGTGTCTTCGCCGGGCATTCGTTTGGCATCTCTGAATTCTGAACCGATGCGATTTCTGCCGTTGCGGCGGCCGAAATCAGGCCGGAGAAACCCCGACGAGAGTTTTATCGAAAGTCCCCCGGTCGTTTCTTGCAGTTTTCGAAATCGCGTCGAAATCTGGTTTTCGGATTTTGAACATTCTCATCTGCCTTTGGATGTGTCGCCTTTGTTTCGCGTGCGACGTTGCGCGCCCTTCTTTCCATCCGCTTCGGAAAGTTCAGAGAGGCAAACTCTGACACGTCGATGGTCTCGGTAAGGGATCGCTTTGGGATCGTTCCGTTCGGGGGCGGACGCAGGATAGGCAAATTAAACTGTAAGATAAGTCGAATTGCGGAAGATAAGGGGACAAGTAACGTTTAAAAAGGCTCCTTTGCGAGCAGCTCCAGTCGGACAAATCGTGCAAATTCCAAAACGTGGCATGTCACATTTTTTATTATTTACAAAAAAATACCAACAAGAAACCCTCCCGTTTGAAAGGTTCGCGTGTGAAAATCATTTCGAGGCAAGACCATCGAAAAGTATCATTTCAGTTAACTTCGAGTGCGTGATTATTCAAATATTCGCCGACTAGCACATATAGAGCACATATGAATTGTGTAGTTATACAGTTTAATTAAAACTGATCTCGCATACGAAATATATATTCAAACTTAAATAAACTTTCATTATAGTTTTCTTTATTAGAATATTTAGTTTTTATTTAGTGAAAGTACAAAATACATATTACATATTTATTTACCTAGTAAGTAATTTATTTTAAAATTATTCAAAAAACAAATTTAACCGAGTGACATGTTCTTGTAACAATTTAAGCGTAAAGCATAACATCTCAATTGGTTCTAATTTTCGGCAAAAAAAATTTTTTTCTATTTCATAATATCATAGATATTAAAAAGTAAAAGGATATGATTAAATTTGATGAAAATAAAAAATTTCCATAATTATTTTCTTATTATATCTAAAAAATCTAATTTAAATATAAACAATCAAACAGTATCATAAAATAATATTAAAATAATATTTTTAAATAAGCAGTACTCCAATTAATCAATTACAATCAAGTTTATCTTAATTAAATCCAATTTATATTTTTGCAAAATAAAATGACTTTTTATTCATTAATTCGGAACTATTCTAATAAAATAAGATTTAAAGTTGTAATTGTTAGGGGTTTCGAGATTTTGCTTTAATGCAATTTTATTTTATATATGAATTTTTTTAAGTTTGATTGTTGCGGTTTCAAGATTTAATTTTACACTACATTTAAAAGAAAATTGTAAAATTTGTGGTTTTCAAATTTAGATTATTATACGTGTTAAAAAAAATATTTCTGCGTTATTGATGGAAAACGCTGAAAGATGAAATTTATTACCGTGAACATGGAATTTTATTGGAAAGCGTTTAACATGTTTCAGTGCATACGGATTGTATCAGAATGCTTAAATAAAAATTTATGGTTAAAAAAAATGAAAAATATAGGAGAGACATGGGGATATTATCTGCAACATTGAATTGCATTTTACAATTCAATGTTGAAAAAAAAAATGAATGTCTTGTTCATTAACATTAACGATTTCATTACACCTTACATACGCTCTTTCAATAAAAAAATGTTTTCATTTAAGAAACATATTGCAAAATATGATAATTGTCTAAAATAATATTAATACGGTAAAAGATTTTAAAAAATATTTTTTTATTGTGCTTTTGCAGGCAACAAATCTAGAGGCAAAATGTATAAATGTGAAAGGAATTTAAATTCGAAGACCGATTACACCACGAGATCCATGGATAACTCGAACAATAAGGATTTCTTAGAGAAAATGATTCTAGTTAAAGTGCACGAAAATCGGAAATTATTCGAGCAGATCGACATAAAAATCAAAGACCACGAACTGAAATTTCAAAAAAATCTATCGAATGTTAAAAGTTTCATCAACGATTACAGCGAAAAAATTAAATCTATAATCGATGCCGAGAAGCAAAATCTGCTGGACTTCATTGACGAAGAAGAGAAATTCAAAACCGAATCGTGGAAGAAGCAGTCGCGAGAGGTGCAGAAAACTCTGTTGGAATTAACGATGTGGGAGAAGAAAATGGTGAAGATTTCGTCTCTAAAAGAATTAAACGCTAAGCTTCTTAACCTGTTGAAAAAGTCAGAATACCTTCAAATAATAGAAGACTGTCATGTTCATTTCACACCCCCAAATGACAAAGCTTACACCCTTGGTGAAATCGCAATATCTCCCTGTTTGCAATACATAGAAGTTGATGCCTGTGAAGAAGCTGTCGCAAATCGGTTCAATACATGCTTTATTACTGTCAGAGACAGATTGAAACGCGTCGTCAAAAATTTTAACTATATGCTAACATTATATCTCGTAGACCGCTCAGATAATCCTATATATTTTATTATAAGAAACCTTAAAAATGGTAGTTTTAAAATCGATTTCTATCCCTTGGAAAAGGGAAAACTTTACATGTACATAATGCTGGATTCGTTACATATAAACTGCAGTCCGAAAGTAATATCGGTAAAAGAAGCGAAGACTTATCAGCCAGTGTTAGTTATTGGCGAAGCAGGCAAAGATAACGGCCAATTGTGCAGGCCATGGGGAATTTGCTGTGATTCCCGCGGCAGAATTATAGTCGCGGACAGAACAAACAATAGAGTTCAAATATTCGCCGCAAGCGGACAGTTCCTCAGCAAATTCGGTGACGAGGGCTCCTGCCCAGGAGAGTTCAACAAACCGGCCGGGATAGCGGTGGACAAATACGACAGGATTATTGTAGCCGACAAGGACAACCACCGAATACAAATATTCGATTCCGAAGGCAACTACATAATACACTTTGGAAAGTCCAGCACGGAGGAAGACTCCTTAAATTTTCCGTGGGACGTGGCAGTAAATGATCTCTGCAATATAGCCGTGACCGAGACGAAAAAGCGCCGCATTCGCTTGTACAGCGACAGCGGAATCATGCTGAAGGAGGTGTATTGCACGGACCACGTGAACTTGGATTCGCCGCGAGGGATTGCCTGCACCGATGATGGCGATTTCTTAATAACTGATTTTGAGAAACATAAAGTGATACGGATGAACGAGAATTTCGAGGATGTCAAATATTTGGGTGTGAAAGGAACGAGGCCAAACGAATTTAATAGACCACAGGGCATCGCTCTGGGGAAGAACAACATGTTTGCAGTTTCCGACAGCAAAAATCACCGTATACAGGTATTAATTTTTTGCTATAAGTTAAAGCTAATTTTGGATATTTGAGATTTTAAATTACCGCCAATCTTATTGCGTCAACATTAAAAAAATTCTTTCCGAATATATCTGCAGAAAAATTTGTCAGTTAAATTTGCGGTTTCAAGAAAATTCTGTACAAACCAATAAATTCATTACAATACTGCGATTTTAGATTCTGCTTGCTTTTAATGTGATAATTTTCATTCATAAATTTCACGCGATTCTTTTTTTTCAGATCTACAAATCTGACATATTGTACAAAATAATTGGAAAATTTGGCTGTGAACCCGGAGAATTCGACACCCCACAAGGATTGGCATTTCATCCTAATGGAAATTTGATTGTTGTAGATTTCGGAAATAATAAAATCCAAGTGTTTGACATCCAATAGATTTGGATTGTAATACTTTTTACAATTTTTTACATTGATATTACATATTGATATATTGATTACATTGATATTAGTTGTATCAATTTTATAAATAAATCCACCTGATTTTATATTATTATTAATAAAAATATATGTAACTTCATTAAAACATAAAAATTAGTAAAGTTGAAATCAGTTATTAATTATTATTATTATAGGTCAATTTTTTTTATAAAATTCTGTTAAATACTCATGAGATAGGTGAATTTAACATGATATCAAAATTTTTATTTAAATTACGATCGAAAACACTTTTTAATATAAATTTGCTTTATTATTTTTTATAATAATTATTTGATGAACGAGAAAAATAAGAAATTTAGCTATTTACAATTATTATCTAGTTCCAATTATGATTATTTTTTTGTGAAATTTGTTAAAATTTGAATTTAATTTTTGTCAAAAATTATTATTCGTTTATTTTTGTAATTTTTTGTGATATTTATGACATAAATAAAAATAAAGATTTATATGTCTACTATAAATAAAAAGAACAGTATTAATTATAATATAGTTGAGTATAAACAGATATTTATTAACTTTTTTTCATGTTTAACATTTATTAAAAGATTTTGCACGACGAAGTTAAAATTTATTTGAAAAATTACAATTCTTTCGTGATAGCATGTTAATTGATTCCGTGATCATTCATTTTTTATTTCAAACTTATATGCACTATTTCTCTTACTTTAAATTAGTTTTTGTTATATTTAGTGGCACTTAAACATGTCGAGAACAACGCTGTTTACGCTTTTGGTAACTTATTTTCTCTTGTGGGTTTGCTGTTCTTTTCAGTTCCAAGACAGCGAAGGAGGTATTTAAAAACTATATTCAATGTTGTTTTTTATCTTGTTTTAACCGAAAAATTTATATGATTAATATGACACCTCTATGGCAATAAAAAAAATTTTATGTACAATATTGCTGCTCTCTTAATCTCTTATTGATATCCGAAAATAATTATAATCCATTACATGTGAAAATATTAAGGTATATAAATTTTTTCACTTTTTTGTCGGCATATAAGGCTTTTAATCTTCATTCAAATTTTATCGCTTCAATTTCAAATGGGATTTTCGGTCGAATTTGAATTTATTCTTGAAAGAAAACCTCAAATTTTGATTAATGAAAAAAAAAAAAATAAGATGTTGGGGAAAAAATACCTTACCTAACTTGAACATTTTTAGATGTCATTCTTTTTCAAAGAAGAAATTTTTACTTCGCTATACTTTTCAAATTAGCTTTTGACAGATACTTTTCTTCGGTAGGCTCGAATAAAATTTTAAAATTCAGAGAATGGCTGCCAGAAAAACTCAGACTTTCGCCAGGATAGAAGATTTCTGCTTTTTAAACCTCACTGCGCTCCGCGGAGATCTCAACAATTTCCAAATTATGCATGCGTTGGCAACCCTTACTTATCATCGAAAATCATAACTGTCACCGTCAATTATTGACTTTTCTTTTGTTTTTCATTTTTTATATTTTAAATGTTTTTCTTTTTATTTTTTCTTAAATTTATTCGAATATCAAGAAGACATGACTAAAGCCGAAGATGTTTTGCGCAAGGGAGATCAGAATTTATGTCCCGAAAGAACAATCTGCACAGCTTTATCGAAATGTCGTTTATTGTTGGATTTAATGGACAAAGCATGTCTGTTACCCAACAGGTTGGTAAAGCTATAAAATAAAACTTTTACAAAAACACAAGTTGGATTATGGATTGCTAATTTTGTAACCGTTCAATTTATGCATTTATTTTTCACGGGCACAGATATTCTGGTTCGTTACAGAATGAAAGAATTAACCTGTGGCTATCGAAACACCGAAAACATGGTTTGTTGTCCGAGTGGGGGATATGTGAGTCTTTTTGATACGAATTATTATGGCGTCGATCATAATATTCCGAAAAACCAAACGGTCGATAAATTGAATGAAAATTGTGGCAGACCTCGTTTAGATGGCTGGAAAAACGGCTACATAGGATTAGGAAGTCAACCATGGGTTGCCCGAATCGGATTTAAAGGTAACTCTTTTTGAAATATTCACAGAAAAAAATATCCGCAATCATTATTCATAAGCATACTCTCTATACTCTCATTATTGACTTGGAAGTTATTCTCTATGAATTCTTTAAATCGAGATTCATTTAGGGTTTTATTTCAGCGGAAAAAAAAGGCAATATAGAATATCCATGCTGCGGATCAATTGTCGCAAAAAAAGCAATACTGACCGCAGCGCACTGCGCCTTGGCGCAACCTGTAGGATATTCACTGTGAGCTATTTTAATCTTTTATTATTAATTCATATCATTTAGCAGAATAAATAAATAAATTCAGTATTTTAGCTATTCCGTTCGAGTTGGTGATTTCAACGCACGAACTGATCCCGACTGCACAACCTCTTTCTGCGCTCTTCCAGTGCAGGACATTGAAATATCATATGTCGTGATGCATCCAGGCTACGAGAAGGGAATTTACAAGAACGACGTAGCTCTTATAATTCTGAAAACTCCCATTTCATATTCGAGTGAGTTTCATAATAATATAATTTAAAGCAAAAAATAAGGATCTTATCACATTTAAGATTAGTATCCACGATTTGGAGAAACATGGAAAATAGCGTCTGTATTTAGCTTTTGTGAAAATGATTTTAAAAGACTGCATCCTCTGGTTAATTAATCCCAGTTACTGGATGGTTTTTCCTATTCTATTAACGAGCTTATAACCAAAAAACGAAGCCTTAGAAATATTATTTCCAGTTGCTGTTCAACCCATATGTCTTCTAAACTTTAATACTCGACTTATTGGAAGAAGAGGCACACTCGTCGGATGGGGCAAACTGGCAGGTCAAAGTAGTTGAGTATTTAGTTTTTAGTAATTAGAATATTAAAAAAAGTTAATTTTTCAGGTGATCAGATTAAAAAAAAGTTATCTTTTTCAGGTGATCCTCAAAGACAACAACAAATTGATATACCAGTAAAACCTCTGGAATATTGTTCCAAGATTTATAGTAAAATAATACCCATAACTTCCCAACATTTATGCGTTGGGGGTGAAGCGGACAAAGATGCCTGCTTGGGATTCGGGGGTGCACCATTGGTAATGATTGATCATAACACAAAGAATCGATATTATCAGGTATGGCATTATGAAAAGTATCTCAAGTAATTTTAAATCTCAGTAATGCAATTTTTATAGACAGAAAGTTCTATGCATTCCATAAGTTTTTACTTAAAAATATAGAATAATTATTAGATCAGGCGTCTGCATTTGCTAACTCCTATTATAAATAGCAGTTTTCGGAAATTATGAAAATTTTATTTTTCTTTTTATTTTATTTTTATTTAAATCACATTTTAGGTCGGTATGTTATCCTTTGGTTCGAATAAATGTGGTACTGCCGGAATACCCAGTGTTTACACAGGCATTTATCATTACTACGATTGGCTCAGTGCAAATATTTCTTAAAGAATATTTAAGTTAAATGAAGTTTTATGTTATTAATAAAAAACTTTTTCACGACTAATTTTACTTTTTATTTCATAAAGATTGAAAACTTGTCTGTTTTTTCAAGACCGAAGGGAGAATAGGAAAAAAATCAAAAACAAAAGTTTAGTTTTACATTAGTTACAATTTAATTAAATAAACATATCATGTAAATTCAGAGAATTTCAGTGAAATATGAAGTCACCAGTATTGAAACTATGTTCTTACATAAGGATAATATATTTTTCAGAAATAAATTTTTTTTTTTTAGTTTTTAAGTCAAGCGTGCAAAAGGGTTACAACTTCATAAGATCTAATTTCCATATTTTTTTCTCGTACGGAAAAAAAAATCTTCCGCAGGGCTTGGTTCCGAAAGAAAAGTTTACAGGCGGCATCAAATAATCGCGAAAGTAAAAAAAAATTTTTAAGTTACTTAAAAAAAAATTTCTTTTTAAACTAAAAAACACTAAAGAAAACTGATAGATTTATAAGAAGGTAAGTCTATTAGATTTATACAACAATGAAATGACAGTGAATTCATTAGGTTTTCGAATAATTGTTAAAAAATGATCCGAATCTTTACCTCAACCAAAACAATCATTAATTTACAAAAACGGCCATCATATCAATGCAACTTTTTTTGAAAAGCAAATCTGTCTCTTACATTAATTCTGTTGGGTATTCTCGATCGTTACACAAATCATAACGAGTCTATACGTAAAAAAAAACATAAATTATTAATTTATACTGTTAATAGACACATATCAAATTCAATCATTAAGATAGTACAAAAATAATAAACTGATTTAAAAGCAATAACCCGAACTGTTTAATTTAAAGTGAAAGTATTAATATTTACAAATTATCATACAAATATTCTTATTACTCTAACTATCCTAAATGAAAAAAAAAAATCTGTCCGGATTTGGTTTATCTTAAGACAAGTTATTGATTCTTATCACAGTGTACTAACTCAGTCATCTTTTGAATAATTCATTAACATAATTAAACGAAGATAAATAAAAAAAAATTAAAAACATCTAAAATGAAAATGAATTATAAATATAACAATAATTGAAATACATAGACAATGAAGAATTTGAAATATATGTAACTTCATTACGAAAGGATATGTGGTATGAAAAGTAGGTAAAAAAAATTATGGAATAGCTGTAGATAAAGGGGATAAGATACAGAGGGCTGTAATAATGAAAAAGGGAAATAATTTATAAGTTATTAATTTTTTATGTCAGTTCTAATGGGGATGAGAAAAATAAAATATTTAATGTTTAATTATTGCACTGTTTTTGATTAAAAATTCAGAATTGAAAGTACAGGATTCAGTTTCAATAATAATTCGCTCATAAAGTTATTAATAATATCGATCTTGCAAAATGAATGGACTTCATTATTATTTGGTAAAACAAAAACATTCTTTTTGTTTCTAGAAACGAAATCCATAAATTAATCAGATGAGAAATTTTTTGATATTGGAAAAATTTTTTATGTAAACCTAATAATAAGCAATTACTAAAATAGTGCTGCTTTAAAAACCGAATAATTTATCACTCATTTCTAATCAGAAAGTGGCTGTTAAAACATTCCATTGTCTGAACTGAAAAACAGAAATTTAACCGCCGAACCGCCGAATGATCTTTGTAATTTTGTTTATTATTGAGAATGGAATTACATCATTTTAATATACTTTTTTGTAATTACTGAAATAACTAAAAGAAATGAATGCGCAAGTATACATGACATTCATCTTCAAAATTTCTATGATTTTAATGAAAAAATAAAAAAAACATCTACGATTCAGTTAAGGCTATAAAAATATTCAAATTTTGTCTAAATTATTAGAAAACTAAAGGAAAAAAGGCATAATTGATAAATCTTTGGATATATTTTTCGTTTTATACACATTTTCATATATATATAAATTTTATATTTGGATTTACCTTCGGAGTTATGGGAATTGAATTTTTATAAATTACACTAAATTTGAACCACACAATAAAATAGCATTCTGAATAGGGATTTTTTAACTTAAAAATATACAATGAAATTTTAATAGTTATGTTATACAAAAATTTAAAAATTATAATTAACACAAAGTGTTCCTCGTAATAAATACAATTAATGAAATAAGCTGCATGTCTTAGATGGTAGAAGTGTTGAATTTATGAACTTTATGCAATGTTATTCGATTAAGAAAAATTTCCAATTGATATTAGAAGAAAAACGTAGTATAATAGCTAAACACATGGCTTAAGAAATAATACAAAGAAAATTTTTTACGAAAGCTCAAAAAAACACTGGAAATTTATTTACAGAAAAAAAAAATTGGACAGAATAAGAGATTATTTAATTAGAAATAAAGAAAAATTTTACGAGAACCAATACTCACGGAAAAAAAACGAAATATAAGACACATATAAATAGAGTACAAAATATTTTTAAACATGAAAACGTAAATAACTTAAGTAGAAATTTTTCGCACTGAACAATGAATCAAACGAAAATCTTAAAAATGAGAATAATCTTTCATGTAATGCAATCGACGTTGATAGTAAATTCACCTTTCATACCTCTTAAGTTTAAGTAAATTTTATCATTGAACAATGGTGACTCGTGCTCGATATTAATAAATAATTTACATGTATAAGTCTGACCAGACGAGCTGCAGCAGATTCTATCAATGGGGAATCTTAAGAAAAAAAGAAAAAAAAAATCAATCAATTTAAAAATTGTATACTCCGAAGACCATAGTTGAGCCAAATCTTTAAACTTGAACCCCAGGTGAATTTTAATTTTTTAAACTAACCTGCTTGTAGTGCAATCGCTAGTGCATTGCACCCGCGCTTTGAGCGAGTGAGGAAGTACTAGCACTAAGTGTCGATGACAAATCGCTGTAGCTGAACTGCGGAAAATAAGGTTGATGTTGACTCATTTCCTCGGTGATGGTTTTGAGGGGACCGGAATTTTCGGGTGGCGTTAACTCGACACTCTCACCAGTGAACTCGGAATCAAAATATCGTGTATCGGTTTCACTCGTTACTTGAGGTTTAAACGGTGGAGTAATCTAACAAATAATAATAACAATAATAAAATTAACACATGATTATTTTAATTACAACAAATTCTGATTTATGACTTTAAATCACAATTGAGAGATTATGAATGATATAAAGTACTGAATTTACTGAATTCCATGGTCAAAAATTTTGCATCGACAACTAAAATGTAAGAGATATACATAAATAAAAATAATGATAAATTTCAAAAAACTCTTTCCACGAATTAATATTATTTGCTTACTGAATAATCCTTTTTTTTCCAAAAAAAAAAAATTGGATTAATATAATGACAATAATAGTGGAAAATTTGTTAAAAAAAATATTAAGAAATTCACTTTTTTCAGAACTAAATCGGTCCAGTTGACAGAAGCAAAGAATGGATGCGACATTATTTCCCGTGCATCGTCAACACCTCCACCGAGTCTTTTCTGAGGATCTTTTATTAATAATCCAGCTAATACGCTTCTGGCTTCGCAGCTAATTGTTCTAGGAAATTTCACCTGGAGAAAGGAAAGAAGAAAAAAATCTAAATTCTAAGCTAAAATATCCCATAGCTAAATAAGGGATAACAGTAACAGTAATAATTATAGTTATAATTATTCTTGCGCCTACTGACTTAAATCCATATTTCCAATTAAAGAAAACTGTAAAAAAAAACAATTATTTTAAAATTTCTTCGAAAACTTACTTAAAAACCCAAAATAAAAATTAAAAAAAAAAAAAACAAAATTTTAGCTTGCAATTAAAATATTTGTAGGAAACAATAGGTGCACCGGAAATATTTTCCGGTACACACATACATACATGTATATACTTACATCCTCCATTAAAATGAGTGTAAATAACTTTTCATGGTCTTTATTAAAGAAGGGTAAACGGCCGCACATCATTTCGTACATGACGACACCGACGCCCCACCAATCTACTGCTCTGCCATAGTCGTTATCCTCTACAACCTCGGGAGCCAAATACTCCGGAGTACCACAAAAAGTTTTCGTTGTGCGGCCATAGGTAATCTCCTCCTTGCACAGGCCAAAATCCGCTATTTTTATATGACCTGTATTATCTAGCAGAAGATTTTCTAACTGAAATATAAAACGGAAATCTCGTCGAAAAAAAATCGTATATATATGTATATTGGATAATATTTCCATATTTTTTTTTAATTTAATTTAATTTTTTTTTTTTTAAAAAAGCTTTTTCCTTTCATAACAAGGGATAATATCCTTATGTACTCACCTTTAAATCTCTATAAATTATTCCCTGCTCGTGAAGATAACCTAAAGCTGATATAATTTCCGCCCCGTAAAATCTTGTTCTTTCCTCGCCGAATAACCTTTCCCGGGATAAATGAAAAAATAATTCGCCTCCGTTAACATATTCCATTACGAAACATAAACGATCGGCAGTTTGAAAAGCATATTTTAATGACTGAAACAAAGAAAAAGTAAAGGTAAAAGAAATTCTCCAATTAACATTGCTGCTCCTCGTGAATTAAAATGAATCCAAAAGAAAATGTTTTTTTGGTAAAATTTTTTTTCAACCCCCTTTTCTGGCCTTTTCGCCATATTTTTTGCACCCCTTTCATCCGCTTTTTTTTCCAGCAATAATCTTTCACTCAAGTCTGCTACGTACAATGAGGAAAGGATGATTCGTGGTTCTTAGCACTCTATTCTCCGTTAAAATATGAGCGACTTCATCTTTTTGTATTATAGCTTCCTTTTTTAGTATTTTAATGGCGTAGAGGTGTGCCGTTGCTTTTTCTCGACATAAAATGACTTTCCCAAATGTGCCTTTGCCCAAAACTTTTAAAAATTCAAAATTTTCTAATGTCTGAAACGAAACATTACAATGAGCATTGAATAAAAATTCGAAAATCTTGTCTTTCTTTTTTTTTCGTCCCTTCCCCCTTCTCCTTTTTTACAAGTCAGACATTTGCTGCAGGTAAAAAGGTTCATAATTTTCAAAATTTCACCGAGAGAATGTCACAAATTAAATAAATAAAAACCTACAACTTTCTTTCGCCCTGAACTTTTTGTGTGAGAGGTTCCCTGGACCGAAAATTTAGCACTGAGCTCGTCGATCGCAGCTACGTCTAAGCCACTATCGCCTGAACCTGAATGACTTCTCATTTCAATGTCGGCATCTTCAATTCCTGCAAGTCTATCAGCAACTTGTCTAATAGCGGCTACCCAACTTTCCCTGCAGTATAATTAAAGAAAAAAAGGAAAGAAATACAATCGGTCATGAAATAACATACAAGCAAACTGAATTAATTATCGAAAAAATAATTAAAATTTGTTACCATTGTTATTCTTCACTGTAATTTATATAGTTATTTTTATATTCGTTGCATTAGATTTATGATGCAATGCATAACGCATATCGCACAAAAAAAAAAATTTCATTACAAAAGTGAAGTGTATGATTATTCTCATTCGGCAAATCTAAATTATTTTTCAATACTTGATTTTTTTTTAATTGCGAAAAGATAATTTAAATCAAATTAAATATAATAATTTAAGTTTTCTCAATGAGAATATTCATTTACACATGAATACAATTTCGTTTGTGTAATATGCGTTGTGCATTGCATCATAAATTTGATGCAACATAAAAATAATTTCAACGATAGTAACAATATAAATTACAATAAACAACAATAGCGACAATATAAATTACTTTATGCAAACATTTTATTTGTATTCTTACTAAGTATGACAGAAACTACACCTTATGCATTAATATGATTAAGTACCGTTACATTAAGATGGAGCATGATTTCTGTGATGCGCAAAAATGCTTTTATATAAGTATGGGTATTTTTTTTCTTATATCTATTACTTTTATCAACAATAAAAATTAACGTTACAATTACCTTTCTTTTTCAGTCTCAACGTGAAAGGTTCTTTCGATGACGGTGGTCATCTGAAGGCCTCTAATTATGAACGTATAAGGCTTAGGTCGATCAACGGACATGATCTGGCACCCTCTGACAGTGAAGTTATTTAACGGATCCAGATATGCTCCAGGATTTTCCGGTTTATTCTTGAAACCGACGAGGCTTCCATCTTCGAACAGAAGGAAGTATCTCGATCTCCAGTTCTTTATGTGTTCACCTGAAACGCAAAAACATTTTTTTTAAAAAAAAAAAAAAAAAGGGGGGGGGGCCAGGATCGAAATTTGAATTTGCTCGAAAGCTGCGCCATTTCGGGCCGGCTTTCCAAAATTACCTCTCTTGAAGAGCCATCCCTCTTTCACAATGACGGACGACGACAGGCGTGGATCAACCTCCGCGTTCTGCGCGGAACCGGCTGCATCGGCCATTTTTTGACACAATGATTCACTGAAATCGCTGTTGATTTCAAAAAAAAAAGAAGGCAATTATTTTCAGGTATCGCTCATCGAGCCCCGAATCGTGGAACGCTCCTCAGGTTTCTGATGCCCCTGCCCTTTAAGATCTGTCCGAGATTCAAAAGCGTTTAGTACAACGGGGGAGAAAAAAAAAAAAAAGAGAAACAGAATAAAAAGAGGGGTTTGCGCAGGTGCTTTCGAACAATGCGATTTTTTTCCCCCATGCAATATAGGGGAGTTTTTGGGGATTTCGTTTCCTGAGCGAGCGAGCGACATCTTGGACGTTTCCTCCGAATGACGCAATCCTTTTTCCTCTGATGAAGTTAACGTGTAAATTCGAATGAAAGAAATCGCTTGCGCCCCGCGCGTGAAACGACGCCGAATTTCACGTCTTTCTAAAATGCCAACGTAACTTGTAAACCGCGATTTACAAGTGAAATATTCGAGTTTAAAAGCGAGTCTGCATGCCGCGCTTTGACGAAAAATCGACTGAATTGAACGGTGGAAAAATTACGTTATAACCGAGGCTGCATCTCAACACATAAAAAGACCATCTCCGAAACGTACAAACCAGCTCTTACGTATGCAAAACCTTTTTTTTCTCAAACACAAAATTTACTCATAATCGAAGTCTGTGTTACATTTACCGGTGCTCTGAGAACGTTAAAAACAATTTTCTACTCGAATGTTATTTACTAATCCGACGTCTTATTAGGTTATACGTGAGAATAATACAAACGTGAAACATATATATTCTTTTCTTTCTTTTCTTTTTTTTTCTTTTTTTTCTTTTTTTTTTTTTTTTAAAGGAAAAGCTGCCATTTTCGGAGGAAGGAATGTCTCGCGAAAAAAAAGATTATATTTCGAGAATGAAAGACAGACATATCATAAACCGGTCGAATAATGAATTTTTCAAGGTCGCATCAAGGACACTCGTAATTCTTGCCCACAATATTTCCTTAAATAATTTTCCAAAACGGCCGTCGGTTAATCTTCTCTTTCTTTATGCCAACTTCAAAATGCACGACCGATTTTGAATTCTCAAATTTCGACCTTGCAAGAATCGTGATCGGTTCACTGCAGGGAAAAGTTGAAAAAAAAAAAAAACATCGAAATGTTTTAAATTTAATATATCTGAGGCAAAATGCCTGGAAAAAAAAAGAGGAGATTTTTCTGCTTGCTTCGAAGACATAAGGAACCGGCAACAAAAGCCGCTTCCCTCCCTGCAATATTCGCACAAAGACCTTCCCCGAGGGTTTTCTTTTTACACTTCTCTGCGCAATCACAGAACTGAGCGATGTATGGGTAAGCCAAATATTTCTTCACTTCTTGATATGAATAGAAATCAAAGATTGCGTTCAAACAATAATTAAAAGGCAGCCCTCCGTAACATGTACTTTCAACTTTAAAACTAAATGAGCGGTGTAATCTAAAACATCCACAAGTGCATTATAAGGAAATAAATCTATTTACTTATGTATAAAAACAAAATTACATATAATATGCAGCACAACAAACATAAATCATAAGCAAACAAATATTTCATAAAATTTTGAAGGGTTACTACATATATTTTCATTATTTCAAAAAGAAAATTTATAAATGCACAGAATTTTAATACAATTTATAAAAGCAAATGATAAAAAGACAATTCCTTAAAGGTAACTTAAAATTTTATACATATAAATGCAGCTCTTACAAAAATATTTTAAGAAGGCTATAACATAATTGGAAACGTTAGATAAAGAGATAGATGATTATTATATGATTACATTTTTTTTATTTTTGGCTTTACATTACGCAAAAATAAAGGAAATCTTTTAAAATATGATTCCATTTAAGGCACCTTTGACGTTTGAACATTATCACCTATACTGTCCTGCAATATTATGAATGATTAATTGACTGATTGATTACATTAAGATGACAGACTTGACCCGCAATTATACCAGGAATGAAGATAAATTTCACCGAACTTGAATGTATGTCATCTTAAATGAGGAAAAATCTCAGCATTAATTCATAAATACATTTCCTAAACACTGCTCTGGGTTTTGAATTAAAAAAAAAAAAAAAAAAAAAAGTGACCATGAGCATTAAATAACATCATATTTTAAGCTGCAATTTTTATTTTTATTTTTTTTTTTTGTTTAACATTATTAAATTGAGGTAATGTTCACTAAAAATAAAGCACATATGGACACTTATTTAAGTAATGTTTCCCACTAAACCCAATATCAATATTAAAAAATTTGGCAATTTTATTTAAGATTGAAAAAAATGGTTATTAAAGGAATTTTTTTTAAAAAAAAGCAATATCCAACTAAGTTTTCTGCAAGATAATTTTAATGGCATAAGAGTGGATTTATTGCTTTTGCAAGGATTTTTACATGTTTGAACAAACAGAAAAATACAAATGTTTTTTGAATAAGCAATTTTCTTTGTGAAACATGTTTCACAAGATTTAAAGTTAATAAGTCTTACTGGACTTCAACTATCATTTATTAATAAACTAAATTTTGAATTGTGATTACATAACAAAAAAAAATGAAAGGTTTGATATTTAATTTTAATTGCCAGATCCATGGTTGCACAGCTGAATAGTGAAAGTTTTAGAAATATCAGTTGTTGAAATATTTTAATTTTTAGGTACTGAAAAACTTATTTCAAAATTTTTTTTATGTCTTAAAGTTATTTTTGTGGATAAATAAGTAATAAAAATTAAACTTTGCAAATAATGAAAATAATTATATATAAAGAAAGACATACAAGCATCATAAATTTCAAATTAATTTTATTTTGTTGGATTTTATGAAAAAAATTTTGAACATTATAAATTTTAGTTCATTAAATATGAAAAATAAATAAATAAAAACAGAAAGGGATAAAATTTATCTTTTTAAACAAAACATGATGAAATTAAACATTTTATGCCGTCAGGAGACATTTGAACACTTAACTTTTATCATTATAAATTTAATAAAAAATAGTCTCAGACCTGAATGAAAAGTTGGCATAATAGTGCAAATCTTACATTTTAAAATATTTAATGCCATTTAATTAAAACCAAAATAACTTTTTTAATTCATTTCAGTCTTTGATTAATCACATTATAATTTGAACTGTAATTGATAAAGAACATTATGTTGATGGAAGTAAATGGTATAATAAAAGCTATTCTAAATTAATAACCATAACATCACTTCATAACCAAATATAAATGTCTTATCTTTAAAAATTGTTTAGTCTTCCAAATAAGATTAAAAGCGATAAAAATATCAAGTAAAAAATGAAAAAGAAATCAATATTTTCCCAGAAGGAGGACCCCCTTAAAAAGAAAATACTTAGATTAGAATGCAAAGGTAAATTCTTGAAAGTTGAATAAAGTATTTGATGAGCTGCCGATATCTCGAATTCACATCCATTCCGGCACATTTTTCAGGCCAGCAAATTATAAATTCGCTGATTAAAGAAATGTGAAGAGCATTGTTATGGTCAGTAAACGTGAATACATGGCCTAGGCCAATATTACACAATCGGGTAATGCTTACCACCCAAATTCAAATAAACATTGTATCCAATTTCTACCATCTAAGATATATTGTAGCCTCTGGCACCGCTCATTGATGAAAAATAGGAAAACACACTTAATGAATATAGAACGTAAATAACAGCGACTCAATAAGAATTTGTTTTCCAAATATCACTTCATCATAATAGCGTCCATATTTCAGTACAACCAACGATTGTACAAATTTGTTGTGCCTTAGACAGTTGGCAATTGTGAAAACCATTAATAAGATATCAATTAATGTATAAACAATTTTTTTAAATGTAAATATATTGTCTAATATTTTTGCTTTAATTTTTTTTAATGTTATCTTTTAATATGTTATCAGTGCCCTCTGCATTTATAGTTTGAAACATCAATTAAAGGAGCAAATATGACTTTTTGTTTTTTCTCACGGCATAAAAAAAATATATTTTCTTTAATAGATTATGTCTTGAATGTCACAGTTTGTATTATGACGGAATCAAGCAACTGAAAAGGAGGAATAAAATCTTTTTTATATTAATTAAATTACTTTTATTCAAAATTATTTTCCGAGTAAAAATATTTATAAGCTGTTTTAAATATTTGTCAGATACAAAAATAACTTTTATAGCTCTCATATAAAGTTCACTATGATATTTTACAGCGGTAATTCAATACAGTACTAGTCAAATTTTTTTTCTTTTCTATTTGGTGTGATTTTATATTAAATAAAAAAAAATTTTATTTTCAGGTGTAATTAAGTCAAAAATAGGCAGATGGCTGTGATATGGAGGTAAACCCTCTTAGCGTGATTCTTGTCAAAAGTGATAGCAAGGGAGATCGGTTATTATTTCGATATCCCTACAGTAGTGATATTAAGCTTGAAAATGATCAGAAAAATTGTAGGAAAAATCCATATTCTCTCATTATCAATGAGGATCTGCTTCAGTCTTCTCCACTGCAAACTAGCAATGTTTCAAAGGGGAATATAACTGGATTAACTGATGAAGTTTTGAGCAATCTTTTTGCTGTTAAACCAGAATTATGTGAGAGAAAATTTGAATTAAAAGTTAATGATGTTCGATTTGTGGGACATCCAACACTATTCCAATCTGGAATTATAGATAGGTATAAAAATTTTATATTTTTTAAGTTTGAATTATTATCTAACAAGATAATTATTTTTTTATTTTTTTTTATAATTTATTTATTGCACAATAGATTGCGGTTTTTAATGTTGGAAAAATTTTATATTTATCAATCATTTTTCTTTTTTGATATTTTTCTGTTTATGTCAAAAATATTAAAGTATAAAATTCAAAATAAAAATTTGAGTTATTAATAAAATTTATATTTATATTTTTAAAACTAGAATTAATATATTTAAATGATTATTGATTTTATAATTGATGTATTGGTTGTTGAAGATATATGCTTACTACTAATCAATTAGTCAGTTATAAAATGACTTTTATAAGAATTTCTTGATAAATTTTTCCATAAGCACTTAAGTAAAAAATAAAAAAATATTTTTAATTTTTTACTGCTTTCTATTTTCAAATTACCGATTTAATATTTTTATATTTGACAATTACTGATTGTTGAAAATTATTAATTTTTTCATATGCTTTAAATATGTTATTTTGATGAATCTTAAATAAGAAAATTCTCTAAGATTATAATTTTTCCTTTTTAAAGCTAAGGGTAAGTTTTCAAAATGCTAGAAAAATTTATTAAAAAATTGTTTAAAAGTACAATAAAAGAATATTTTTCTAGATCAGAAAGTTGTAGTGGAAGTGCTACAATTAACAATGGTTCCAGTATTAATCATTCTGATACACCTTCAGCTATTTTAATTAATGTTGTATTTGCACTCCATTCCTTTGCCAGCCATTCAATAGTTAAATGCTACTATGATCTCAGTAAACGCATTGGCATAGCTTTAAAACATGAGGAGAAAAGGTGTTGCTATGTCACATTTCAAACCAAAGAAATGATTGCTGCACATGATGAGATTGCTCAGAAGTAAGTTTTGTATTTGAACAATTATTATGCATATATCATAAGAATAATTAAATGTTTTTGAAATTTTTATTAAAATTTAAATTTAAAATGAGATAAAGTACTTCCTTTTTTTCTTAACAACTAGTTGAATTGCAAGATTTTTGTTATATGTTATGGTATTTTTTATTACTGTTTATTTAAACAAGCATAACATTGGGTTAAATAACAAATTACAGTTATGCATAATGGAAATTGTAAATTGAAGAAGTTGCTAGATTCACATCAAATATTTATTATTACAGGAAAGTAAGTTTTTCAGTTTAACAAATAAAATATTTTTAATTGTAAATATTAATATTTGTTAAAAGCAGAGAAAAAAAATTGGTCTTGAGTTTTCTAAGGGACAGATTATTAACTATATAATATATTAGTAATAGTTTAATTTATTTTTTTGAATTAGTTTACTGGAATTATAAAGGGATTTAATTTGATGTTCATATCTAGCCACTTAATTTTTTTGATATATAATATTACGTATTTATAATGTAATTTTTATATAAATTACAATTTACATACTTAAAATATATATTAATTTATTAATTATTAAATAATTATTAAATAATATTATTAATTATAAAATAATTTATTTATTAAAATATTTTTTATAAATTATGTGTAATACAATGTTTGATACTTATTTATAACGTAATATTTAATACTGCATAATTTCGATTTTCAGGATAGCGGATACCGTCAACGGAAGTTTTGAATCACCTTTTGATTTGATATTGCATAGAAGTAGTTTAGCTAAAGACTTAAAAAAGGTTTACGACGATTTAAGTAGCACTGGTTTGGTACAAATTAGAATAAATAAATGGATTGAGGTTTCGTTTTGCTTACCTCACAAAGTTCATCAGACTTATTACATGAAAAAGGGTTTTATAATTGAACCAGACTCTATAGATAAGTAAGCAGTTTTACGGGAAAATTTTCAAAACATTTTCGTGGCAAATGAAATTCAGTGATAAAAAGTTCAATTATATAAATTTTATTTCATTGGATAATGCAAATTTTTTTGACGAAAGAAACAATTATAAAAGCAAGGCAAAATACTTCTGATAATTATTCAAAAGTTGCAAAGTGTAACTTAAAATGTTAAAAAAAGTAACTTCATGTTTCAAAATTTATTGCTGTTATGATTACTGGAATTTTATAATTTTTTTTGTATTTTTTGTTAAAAAGGCATCTTTTTGTCAGATACAAAGAATACCTTGTTCTTTTATTCTGCTTTTTGCCCAAGATAATAACCTTTCTGATATGTTCCTTGTATAATTAAAATTATTCGGATTTTTTACGGGACTAATTGTTAGCATTCAACAAAATGAATTGTTGAGAAATGTTGTTTAAAATAATGTCTTGACTCTTTCAGGTGCCTTCAGTCTCTTAGACCTTATCACGGTTTGTTGTTATTAGTTGATCAATTTGAATTACTCGATTCACTTCCTCCGGACTCTTCGCCTGCTCTTCTGCGGCTCATTCACGTTTACTCCCCATTAAAAAATCTTCAGACTCTTTCCGCCGATGCAGACATCACATTACTTCACGTGTTTCAACTTACCGGTCATTTGGTATACTGGGCGAAAGCTATGGTTATATATCCGTTATGTGAAAACAACGTATATGTTATTGCTCCAGATGCATCGACGCAACTCACTTCCCCCCTTATTGAAAAATTCAATGAAAAATTTTCAGGAGAAAATTTGTTGCAGGTAAAAAAAATAGTTTTTTTTTAAACTCACCGATGGAAAAGGCATATGATTCATTCACTTGAACGCTTACGAAATATTTCTTACCGCCGAAAAAAAAATTGTGGCGTCAACTCAATGAAATAATGCTCTAAAATTTATAGATTTATTTATGTATTGCACAGGTTATGAGTGATTTTTCCATGCCTTCATCATTGGGTGAAAAATTAAGTCCCCTTATTCCTCAAACGCAGCAAAAGCAAATGATTCAAATGATAGCGTGGATGTTGCAGCACAGACTCCTACTACAGCTTCACACATATGTACATCTAATGCCCACGAATGAGGGTCACCCTGTTGAGTATATGAAAAAGACGTGCGTGAGGAACACTCCGAAAGAACATCGTTCAAGATCTCAAAGCGGATCCGATGCAAATGAAGATTCTTGCCAGTTCTTAAGAGCAAAAGATGATTCCCCAAATTTCAAGACTGTAAGTTCAGTACTTTAATTTTAATGCTTTTTTGGTTGCTCCCTTATTTTTTTTGCATGGCTTGAATAATATGTATTTTTTTATTTATCGTTCTTAACATCCGCTATGGAATACATTTAGAAAGTTAATATAAAATAAGGAGAAAAAAAATCAAATGTTCTATTCTTTTCAAAATTTATCTGATATAAGCTAACCCCTTAATAATATCTGTATTATTACATTGCCTACGGTTAATTTTTGAACAGGTAGCTGTATCAGTTAATTAATAATTAATAAAAGTGACATACCTGGCCTTTTATTTATTTTTATTAATAATCAGCTTCAGTTTTTATTATAATATCCGAAGGCTGAAAAGTTGAAAAAACAATTTTTTTTTATGACATGAATTTTATCTTATTCTTATTCTTAAAGAAAAATTTAAGCCAGTTATAAAATTTTCTGTATTTCTCTGAATTTTTATATATCAGTTTATAGTTTTTATATGAAACATGGATATAATTTTATAAAAAAAAAAGTTATATGCATACAGAAGCCAACAAAAATTATGTGTATCAATATTTATATATATATAAATATAATATGTAGTTATTTTGAAATTTTAATAAGAATATACGTTGTAGAATGGATGATAACGAATATTGCCTGCATCTTTCAAATTTAAAATAGAAACTTATTTAGCAACTGAAATAATTATTTTCATTAAGAAACAAACATTCAGATTTTCAATTGTGAAAAATAATTTTAATTTCTTATTCCAGTACCAGGATTCGCTGGGACATGAATTCGATGAAAAAGGAAATTTTCAGAATGATTTATTGGATAATTTCACACCGGAGGAAAGAGAAGCAATCCTGAAAATTCCCGCAGCATCTAACTACGAGGACCTTCAGTTGCTGGTGAAATTATTCAATAAGGGTTACTTAACGGGTAAACATCATTTGGAAGATATTATGTATTCCGAAAACATAAAAAGAAGTTATCTTCTTCAGCTTTTAGACAAGTTTCGAGATGTATTAGTCACCTGCGAGATCGAAGATCCCGCGATAAGCATGTTCTATTCCCATTATAAAAATCAGACGCAATAATTGAATCGAGAAAATTTTTTAATTTCAAGTCTGAATAATTATTTTAATGTAAAGTCTGAAATCGAAATTTAGAAAAAAAGCGATTAATTAATTGATTAACACGATTGTCTAAAAAATAAATAAGTATATGATTCCGATGTGTCTCATATGAAATCGCGTATTTGCGGTCATAGATTGTTTTCAAATTTGTTTTATCTTGACCACAGTTTAAGAAAAAAAGAAAATTGAAATATCGCTGTTCTTTTACTTTAAATACAGTATTATGTAAGAAATATTACGGAGCAATATTAAGAAGGTTTTTATATTATATATATATACAATTTATATAACTCAATTGCTTCTAGTTAAGATCAGTGGTTCCCCAGGCCTTTTATATGCAACGTGTTTGGTGCATATATACATTGAAAAAGTTGTTGAAAATTAGTTTTGTTTATTAATAATATAAGTTAGCCAACCCAGACTATCAGTAGAGCTAAAAATATAGATAATTTAATTATTTTACATTAAAAATATCATTACAATTATTATTGTATTTTATATATATAATAATGTGTGACTTCAATGAAGTTACCTTTTTATTTTAATAAATAATGTGAAATTGTCAATAATAAAAACGGACTTTCGGAGCTTTTATAAAAATCTTGCTGTATAATGTTTGGAATTCACTGACTGGAGTTAATTATTATTATTATTATTATTATTATTATTATTAATTGTTATTTTTTTTAATATCTTATTATTTCTTGGACCGTTTATTAAAAGAAGAGGTGCAAGTTAAATTTTTTGGATAAAAATTTTGAAAAAAAAGTATGATTTCATTGCAACTTTTCTAGGGTCCTTTTGAAAGTTCCCAAGAATTGAATAGATTCGAATTATTTTACACAAATTACGCTCCAATATGTAAATTAATTTTTACTGTTTACAAATTTGAATTATTGTTATTATTATCATTTTATAAAAATTCAGAAAATTGGAAGTTAATTATTTATTATTTATTATAGAACGAGGCAACAAACAGTTTTTACAGTAGTATTCGCTTTTTTAATGAAAATCTCATATAATATTGTATTTCATTCAGTGATGTGAATTAAACGTCACGTTAGCGTCCTGCCCACATTAGAATAATTTATTTTTCGAATAAAAAATTTCAATTTGGAAATCTCTGATTAAGTTTAAAAATTGGGAGATGCCATTTACGGTTTAAATAAATCAAAATATTCATATTATTGTATATTGTGCACCGACATCGCATCAAAAAAGTATATGATAAGTAAAAGGCACGGGAAGAGTAAAGGTCTTGGAAACAGTTCGCATGGAATTAAAATAATTTCAATGCAAATATAAAATTATTTACTGTTCGATATGCAAATGCAGATATTGCGGAATGTAATCAGTATACATTAAATTCTGAATGTTTTTATCATAAATGAAATAATTAAAAAAAAATTATGATTTGAGTTACGCCATTTTACAAAGTTTCTTCTAAAAAAAATAGTAATACTAACAATAATTCGGAAGGATAGCTTTTTCAAAAGGTAATATTAAGAAATTTTTACAAAGTTTTGAAGTTAGGGAGGAGTTTTAATGTCTTCGATACTAAAATCTGGAGAAGTTTCAAGCTTAAAAATTGATTCACACCACTTTCATAGTAGACGGTTCATGTAAATTAAAACGAGTCTGCTGTCGCTTGGTTGACAAGGGAAATTTTCATCCTACAGCTGGCCTCGTCCGCTTTTTTTTTTTTTCCCCCTCAAATTTTACTGCTGTGCCTCGGACATGAATTAATGTCGCAAAACATTTTGTGCTGACACGCCGGCATTGCTCCCCTGCCTTTCTCTCTCTCTCTCTCTCTCTCTCTGTCTCTCCTTTATTTCCCTCCTCCCGCTTTTTCACGTGTCCAAGGCATATTATTTCAACTCCTCGCAATGCACGCTCTTCGACGGAAACTTATTTACGTCGATTCTCCGACGCGTTGCGTTGCTGCCGGCGAAATTGGGGAGGGGAGGGCAAATCCTCCGCTATTTGACTTTCACCAAACGCAGAAAACCGAATGCGGAGGCTTGGTGAGAGAAAATAATTACGTAAAACCTAAACAATAAAAGAAAAAGGGAGAATTTATTGTTACGGTTATAATTATCATTATTGCTGGCTGTGGGTGAACGTTTTCGTGCGAAAAAAAAAAAAGTAAAAAAAAAAAACGAACACTAAATCGCCGATTCAATTTGACATCCTTAGAGCGCCAGTAATTGAAATTTGTATAAAGCATTCTTGCGGGAAAACAAAGTATATCTTTATATACGATATGCATGTGCAGTGAAGAAGAAAAAAATTATACATGGAAAAATTTTTTAATTTTTTTTTTTTTTCGAAATTAATATTTTAGGTTACAATGAGATTTTACTTAAACTTATTTATTAATCATTATTAATAAACAATTTACGAATAATTTTTAATTGTTTTCAGTTCATAAGAATATGACACCTTTTTTTCTTACTTGTTTTCCGTAACACTTTCTCTTATGCGCCTCTAGGCGATGAAAAAAATATGATTTTTCATTATTATTATTATTTATTTATTATTGTTATTATAATTATTACCCTTTTAATACGCGAGTAGTTTTCCGTACGAGCCGCTCTAAGCGTTAATTTTTGCTCCCTTTTGAATTCACGTTAAGTAATTTGATGTTAGCAACATGTTTCCGTTGTAGTCGACAGCAAAATATTAAGGAAATTATCGGGATTCGCAGATCTTCGATGGTGGCTTAAGCAAGGTTTTTTAATCATCTTTTATTCTTTTTATTTTTTTTCTTCCCTTCCTTTTTTTTTTTTTTTTTCGAATCAAATTAATCTCGAAACGAAGAAATTGTTTAACGTTTATATTTCGCCGCGAAAAAAAAAAAAAAAAAAAAGAAAATTAATTACCGCGAGCGGCTTGGGGCGGTTTCTCGGTGGAGACTTATTTGCTTCAAACACGATTAAAAAGGCCTCTCTCTCCGATGCTCACCGATTCGTAATTCAGCCCGGAAAAGTAAAAGAAATTTTTCGCTTTTTTTTCAATTTCATCCTGCGTGAAAATTATCATTTATTTTGTTTATTCCATTACGGTCGAAACATTTAACAATACACGGTCATTCACACATATTTCACATGGCACACTTTTTTTTTTTTTTTTTTTTTCCTCTTTTTTTCTTTTTATCTCTCCTATCGACCTAGCTAAGAAGTTCATCTTCGATGAATAATCTCTTTTAAAATACTCTTTAAGATAAGTTTCACTTTGATCATAATCTTCGCTTTTTTTATTTTTTTTTTTTTTTATGAAGCAATGCAAAAACCGATCGATTCTTTCCATGCCCGTGGCCTAAGAAAAGCCTTAGTCCCCGCAAATGCGGAACTGCGGGTTAAGAGTGTTTTTTTTTTTTTTTTTTTTTCGAAATTAATTTTTGTAATTATTTGATGGCAAATTTTTATTCTCGTTTTCGATTTAAAATGCTTCCGGCTTTTAATTTCCGGTCCACAATCGCGTTTTCTTTTCTAATATGCGGCCGTCGGGCATCGAAAACCGAAGGAATTTGTCATTTTCCTTTTGTTTTTTGAACCTAACCCAATCTGGATTCGCTGTCCGGGCGGAAACGCGGCTGGATCCATTCGCGTTGCTTTTTTTTTTTTTTTTTTTTTTTTCCGGCGCCGGTTAAAAGAACAAGGTGCGCATTGAAGATCCTACGCAGATTAGGCGACATTAGGAGTAATTTTTTAACGAGATCAAGAGCAGCGCGCGGAAGTGCCTTTTTCGCTTTTTCCTTCTTTCTTTTTGTTTTTGTTTTTTTTTTTTTTTTTTCGTAAAAAGAAAATGCATACCTTTTTTGCGAAAGCGCAAATAATCAAATGGGGAACATTCCCCCTTCTTGTTCCGCACGCCGAGAGCGATCGTTTCCCTAAAAAAAAAAAAGGGAATCACAAATCCTTTTCCCCTTTCTTTTATTAACCTCCGAAATCGTGGATTTGCACATTAGAAATGGCATCGATTTTGCCTGCGAGAGAACTGAAAACGACCGGCATCGAAATACATCGTCAGGCATCGAAATTGAAGCTGCTTCGTGTGTGCACGCTCAAAAATTAATCGTGCCTCGTTTTTCCTCGAGAGATTACACAAATTAAATCATCAAAGAACATTTAAAAATTGTCTCCCACCCCCGGGAGACGGGAGTGGGACGCTAGTCACAGCTATCGCCTTAGTTTCAATACCCAAAAAAAAACTACACAACATTTATTAGTTACCAAACACGGCGAACCTTTTTGGTTTTTTTTCTTTCCAACACTTGTCTCATCCCACTTTTCGTATTTCCAACCGATAATCCGTACCCGAAAAAAAAAAAAAAAAAAAAAGACGCTTCAAAGATCATCCGACTGCGCGCAATGAGCTCTTAAATGAATGTTGCCCGCTTTTCGTCAGTCCCAACAGTTTTTCCGCTCACTTTTTCACACAAATTCATCGTTAAGGTCTATAAATCTGTACAAAATGCCCCTTGAAATGTGCAAGTGCCGATGGCAAAGTCTCGTGTGCTCACGTTTTTCGCGCCCGATTACGTCTGATATTGTAGCATTGGCGCAGCTAAGTTGGGATGGTGGCTCGAGTTCATTCGAAGAGCGGACAAACTCTTATTGTACCACTCTTCCTCCGGATTCATGCCTGAAAAAAAAAAAAAAATGAAAATTGAAATTTCTTTAAAAATTACCTCCTCGCGGAAGATAACGGAACAGCGGCTATGAAAATAAAATCGTGCGACAAATTTCGCTTCTTAGAAATGATAAGATTGCGTTGGTATCCCTTGCACCAGGGTGGAATTTGTGGAACGCGACTCCATATTTAAAAATGGCTGCGAAATTGCACTTACGCACCTTTTCTTTTTTTTTAAAATATTAAAAATTGATATTGATCGAATTCTTGATCTCTCGCGAGAATGTTATAATTGAAAAATTAAGCCATGAATTTTTCTTTTTTTTTTTTTTTTTTTTTAACGAATCACGTTTCGCCGAGATTCAGCAACCAAATGGGTGGGAACCGCAAATTTATTTGTTGTTTACTTTTTGCGCTTTTGACGGCGGAGTTTCAAGTTTTTGTAAAATTTTAATGCTTTTTGGACACTTTCAGAATATGCCTCGGTTGTAAAATAAAAAAAAAAAAAAAAAAAAAAAAAAAAAAAGAGGATTCGAAAGTAACTTGAAAAGGTGAAAATATAGCTTTTAACAATAAAGGGAAATTGCTTTGTAGAATATTTTCCGGATATGAGGGTGAAGTCAATTCAGACATTTTAATGATATCTTTTTTTTTTTCTTCTTTTTCTCCCGCTTAAAAAAAAAAAAAAAGGCAGAGGAGGACAAGCTTTGATTCTCACTTTTCATTTATAAAGGTGCTAACGCGGGCAAAGTTCTGCAACCTCCTTAAAATGTGCGACGACGGTTCTCGAGAGCAATCGCAGCATCCCGTGTGACGGTTAATTTTTATGCTGCTCCCACGACTGGCTCCTCTTTTTTTTTTTTTTTTCAGTTAAGAGCGAGCATAAAACTTTAAAAAAATGTCGCATAGGAAAACAATTACAATTTAATATAAACTGGTGAAAGTGAAAATAGGACTAATATTTTATAATAAGGAAATGAGAAAATCATTTTTTCCATTGAAGAAATTCTCTCTGACTCCCTGCTATTTCCTAAGACGCAAACTGCGTCTTAAATCCGGATTCTACGTCACAAATCCATCTTGCACCGGAAATTGATGTATTTATATAAAAAGCGAAGAAAATTTAGTTACGTCAGGTTATATTTTGAAGACGTGTCTATGCGTAATCATTATATACGGGATTTTTGTATTAATTTTCGCGCCGCGGCCTTAAAAAGCGAATGTAATAAACCCGTCGCCATCGTTTTTGTTATTATGAATTTTCTTATGCATTTATCATACATTTATCGTGAACAGCTTTTAGGAGCAAGTAAAAAAAGCACGGGAAAATAATTACAAATGTTCGCTTTTTAATATCGGGCGAAAGCTGAGAATAAAATATTGCTTCATTTATTTTACAAAGGTGAACTTAGCGTCGGTTACCAAGCAAAATGCCATTCATTCATTCTCTCTATCGCGATTTTTTTTACAATGCAATGAGGAATTGATAAATCCAATTTTAGAGTCAAACTAAACTATTAAATTGGAACAACAAATGAATTTATGCACAAATTCAAGAACCTAAAAACTGTCTTTCAATTTTTTAGATAAATATCACCAAGTTTTAGAGAAGTTAGAGTATATCTAATGAAATGACGTATTAATAAGCATTTAAAAAAAAAAAATTCAGTAGCTCCCATCCAATCCTGATATGTTAATATTTTCCTTGCTTCGGACTAGTTTCATTTTTTTTCAACGCCAATCTTCAAAACGTTAGTCATCTCATTAATTTGTTTATTAGTCAATGTTGCTCGAAAAAATAAAAATGCCGACTCTACCCTGAATATAAATGAATGATAAAAACAATATTCCCACAGTTAAAATCAATTTAAATGATGCTAAAAAAAAAAATAAATAAAAACATGGGAAAAAAATGAGATTCATGATGTTTAAATATAATAAATTATCAGTTTGTAATATCATGATTAATTTAAAGGTTTAGATAGATTTAATCTTGTGATTTGTTAATTTGCATTCGCGGATTTAATCACCGCTGTGGCCTTAAGAAGGCAAAATGTTCTTACCCATTGCGTCTTGCCTCATTCCTGTCGACATGTTGGCAGCGCCGTGAGTCATTGAAAACGGCTGCGCCATGCTTGGATATGAACTTCCAGTCATCTGAAAAATATTTTTATGCAAATAAAAAAGAACTACGGTTTACATGTTTTGTATATTAAGTTTGAGATTTCGGATGATAACGAAGAAATCTTAAATTTTCTATACTTAAAAATAACTCGATTTATGTATTAAAAATATTAATTAGTTAATTTTTGTTATTGTAAAATCAAATCAATTAATGTTTTGATATTAATATAAGCGTTGTGAAGATAACATTAATTGATTTGCCTCAATTGCATTATTCATATATAATTAAAAAAATCTTATGTTCAGACATTAAACTTTACATTAAAATTATACATTATTGAAGAAAAAATATCTTTTATAATAATACTATTATTTAATATTAAATGCTACCTTGCATTATTTTTTAATAATAGTTACTCTATGTGTGATTAAATTTTCAGCAATAATATTCCCGTATAACATATGAATAAATCCAAAATATAAAACCGTATTATAGTTTGCTGTTAGTTGATCAGAATTAATTTTGTATAAATGTTTTTGCACTTCATAATGGTAGGACTATCTAGTTGCAAATACGAAATATCCTGAGTATAAGGATAAAGACTAAACGTAAAGAACAAAATAAGTATATTTAATTTATATGTACTTGGCATTTGATTCTTTACTTATGGCGCATATTACGCTATATATTTATGTTTTTACTTATAAATTACAAAATAGATACTTTTTGATTCTATTTGATTTTTATAAATATAAGCATATATTTTTTTTTTGTAAAATGACATAATATAGACATATAGAAATTATAATCATAAATGACATAAGTATATATTTATTATTATATTTATGAAATGAAATATAGTTACATGACTATAATTATAGCCGTAAGTATGTCGAAATTCTTTTAATTCATTGTTTAAATTTAAAAAAATGTGTATAGATATATCCTGTTAGGCGGTGGAGCTTTCAAAACTGAAAATTTTTCAGTTAATTATTTAATTAATTCTGAATTTGGCAGACCTGCAACATTGCTCGGCTGATTATTAAGATTTAAAAAATTATTAGATAAAAATTTTTCAAGAAAATTAATGTTTGCATATCTATCAATTATATCAGTAGGTTGAATCATCAATATAAATCTTATTCATATAATAATAATATCAACAAAAATGGGCTTAATGTTGATTGTAAAATAACTCACCTGTGGAAATCGATTTATTGAATTAATTGAATTGTGGTGATGGTATGGTTGATAACCTCTACTTGCTGTTGGATATATATTTCTCATCATTGATCCGTTACACGTTGGCAAAACAGGTGTTAGAGCCTTTTGTAATTGCTTTTCTTGCTTTCTATACTTGGCTCTTCTATTTTGAAACCATACCTGAAATGGTAGATAGGAATATCTTGGGTTAAAAAAATTCAAATTTTCTTAAAATAAACGGCTCCATAATATGAAAAAAGAAATTGATTTGTGTGTTACACACGCATACGATGTACATTTGCGTATATGTATGTATGGAGTTTTCATTTATCTATGTTCCCCTCATATTTAGCATAAATTTTTTTTATCCAAAATAATGAAAACATTTCCTCTTTCAAAGGCTTTTTCATATCTAAGTCTTTCTAATGTATTCATACTTTTTAAAGGGCTTCCCTCCCAAACCTTTTCACGTTTAAAAGCTTCTCATTTTGTATCTTATCCAAGGCATTTCTTATTTTGCGGTAATAAACAACTTGAAAATACATATTTTTCTGTGAACGCTTTTTCCTCATGTATGAAAGAATAAAAATCGCCTTCAATTTTTACTTCATTAACTATGAAAGCACTCTACGGAGACACAATTATATTTGTCTCTCTTTCTCTTTCTCTCACTCTCTCTCTCTCTTTCCCCCCTCCCCCCCAGTTTATCCCTCATAACATAAGATCAAAATATTTAAAGTTAAGAAAAGGACTAAACAAGATTGAGATAACGTCAAAGTCTTAGTGAAGAAACTAAAAAGCTTTCTAAAGCTTAAAAGCATCATGAAAGTTTGCTCGTAATAAACCTTTTTGAGGAGCTTTTCTGGAAGTATTTCAAATTGTAAAGTTGGCGGTGAAAGATTAATCAGTTGAAACGGAAAATTCCCTCGCTCCTCCTCCCCCCTCCCCCGCTCGACGAAAACTTCATCCTCCTATATGAGAGCTCCTTTTTTTCCATCCCCTCAATCTCGGTCCGGGAATTAGGAAAAGCCAAAAAGGAAATACTTTCACGTGCCTTATCCGCGAAAAAAAGATGCCTGGAACGGTCTGAGACGGATTCGCGTTAATCTAAAATCAATTGACGGAGCAGAGCCCGGCCGACGGAACAATGGAAAATTCAACTTTTCCCCGGCGCGGAAGTTCCAGCCTCCCTCATTGCGGAAGGGAAGATTGAGAAAGCCTAAAATTTAACATTATATGCCCACTTATAAGGTAGTACGTGATTCAAAGTGCGCAAACTTAATGTATATACTAAATACAATGTGTGACATAAACATTTATGTCTTATTTGGACTTATTATTACAACAGTGAATTATTGGTTTTTGCTTTTATACGTGTGTATAAAGAATAAATAATATTTATTTGCATTATACTGCTATTTGTAATACATACACACAGGGAATCATTCAATACTGCTTCCAAATTTATTTTATATAATTAAAAATGCACTTCAGTATAACAATTTTTTTAGTATTTTTTATTAATAATAACCTAACCTTTACTACCGTATCATATAAAATGTAACAGGTTTTAATTAAATAATTCGTATTTGCTTCTTAATTTATTTTAATAGTTATGAATTATCACAAACGATTTTTGATAGTATATATTATATCAATTTACTCGTTAATACTAGAAAAATGTAATTTTTGATAAGCTATACAATTTTTTATGTTATATATTATATGTATGCACATATGCATGTAAAGCACGTGTGCTTATTTTTAATTATTCGCAAATATATTTTTTTGTTTGCTATTTTAATATTTTTTAAATATATAATGAGTGAGAAAATCTCTTTTCTTTTCCTTTTTATTTTTAGGTGGCAACGAAAGAAAAGGAAGGAAAATTTTCATATTCAGGAATACGGAAAAAGAAAATGGGCATCACAAGGAGTGGAAAAATTGGCACACTGCTGACTGCGGGTTATAAGGTATGAACAAGCACAAAAATTATTGTCGTCCCCATGAAATCAACTTTGTTTTAGCGATTTCCCGGTATCGCAAAGGGAGTTTTTAAAAAATTTTGAAGTTTTAAGCAAATTTTGCAAAAGACGCATTGCTTTCGCAGGAAAACTTGAAAATTTAATGGCATCAGATTTTTTTGCTTCACGCGGCAAAAGAGCCGGTGAAAAATATTCGGCTCTAACGGAGAAAAACGTTTTCGATGCTTTAAATGAAATCGTTTTAAAATCTGATTCCACGACATCCGATCACAAACTCACGAATTGCCGAAGCTCATAATCCGTTGATTGGGAAAACAAAAGATCGTTAATAAATTATGCATTTTCCGTCGTCAATCACGCTTTCTCCTGCTGTAATTTTTTTCGGCGACGCCCGGATCGGCTTGGAGAAGGAAAAGCGGGGAAGGGGGATGGGGAAGAGGAAGGGGGGCGGGAAAAGGAGGGGCATCTTGTTAGGAAGCGATTTTGACGGTTGGCATTAATGAAACAAGCGACGCGAACTTTTGCATCTTTCAACAACTTTTTCCCCGATAGCGCTCCAAGACAATTTCTTTGGCAGCCGCTAACCCGCATGCGAATCACGTTTTTACTCATTCTGCGTCAACGAATGGAAAGAAAAAGGGGAAAATTCAGACGTGCCACCGTAATTTTGTAATTGCTTTTGTTTTACGGAGAAATTTAAATTTTTCCTTCTTCAAACTTCCGCATCCCGGAAAATTATTCAGTCCCATATATAAAACTGCAACCTTTTATTACATTTTTATTTCCTCCGGATCGTGAATGTCGATGGATATTGCACGGTTTCGAAGTCGATTGTTGTGAACGATTAAATGGGAGGAGACATTTTTTTTTTCCCCCCCCCCCCGTCTCGACTAAGTTGGCAATAAAAATTTGGCGATTTCGACGCCCGGACGGAGAGCGGAGGTGCAGGCGGAGCACGCTGAACATCGAAGGAAGTAGTTTTTTTTTTATGCTTTCCCCCCCTCCTTAAATCTCAAGTTGGCAGCGATAAAATGCGGAAATTCGAAGTTGAATTTGTCCATGGCGTGATGAAAAAACAAAATGGAGTAATTGCTTAAGCAAATGTTATGGAAAATCGTTAAACCCGCAAGAAGCTCAGGATAAAAAGGGATGATGTAGGGGGTGGAGCGCGCACGCGCGCAAAACCGCCCCCTTGTTAAATTTATTGACCTTTGTCAAAACAAGATGGTTGTATCTCATTGTCAGTTCTTGCATTATGAACGCTTTTTCTTTTATTTTTGCAAATGGGAAAGAAAAAGAGATAAGAGGAAAATGAATAGGAGCGAAGATGCCCCATCGGATCGCTTAAATCGAACAGAAACATGCTCGCCAACTTCGAATTAATCGGAATAAAAAAAAAAAAAAGCTGATTCCCCATTCTTGATACGATATTTTTCGCGCAAAGCTTAGTTCTGGAAGACTGGAATCCGGAGCATTATATTGATTTAAATCGTCGATTCCATGGTCTGATATTAAAGCAAGACGATCGGGAATGTCAGTTGAAAGTCAAAGTACATATTGATGATCGTGAATATGGCGGATATGAAAGTGTACATTATATATATGTGTATCAAGTTAGATTAGTTATATTAATAGATTATGTACATATTAAATATATATATACATGTAACACAAATATGAAATTTACATTAATAGATTTACGAGAATTTCGACATTCGCATAATTAAACGACAATCGGCATGTTATGTACGGTTAAAGATTCGATGGGTGTCAGAAGTAGTAATAAGTGATATATATATATATCAGTGAAAGATTACATAAATCCACGAGCAGCCAATTTCTGCATTTGCAAAACTAAAAACGTACGCCTACCGGAAACGTGTAAAATGATTGAAAATCCGCGAAATTTTGCACGTTTTTCTAATTGCATTCTGCGCTGTCTCCCATCGGGGATGAATTTTCGACAGTCGCATCATCAAAACCCTCGCTCCTATCCCCCGCGTTGCAAAGGTTAAGTCGTGTACTCGCAGAGGACGTGATCTGTTAACGAAGAACGATCCCGCTACCGGCAATTATTTAAAAAATTTTCCCACTCATCGGATTAAAACGTTTCCCTGGGGCTGGGCCGGGGCTCCCCGCGTGCGATCCGAAATTTACGGAATGTTACGGACTTCCAAACGCGGCCGATGCAATTTCTCCTCTTCCCGGAGCGGAACAACATGGCGGATAAATATTGGGTACTGGGAAACGTGATCGGACGCGATCGCGTTAACGGATTGCCGGTTGACCGTTTTTCTCGAACGTTTTCCGTTCTGCCTTACCGAAGCTGTCCCGCGCCCTTCCCTCCCGGGTGGAGACGTTAAAATAATCGCGAAACAAAGATGGCGTCGCGGCGACGGGTTCGAAAAACGGTCAAAGTTAAGCACTTTAACCGCAATCGATGACAAAATGGAGGGTTTTTTTTTTCCATCCTGGAAATGCAACGTTCCCGTGATTTGCAACAAGAATTGCTTCCTTTTTTTTTTTTTTTTTTTTTTTTTAAGAAAAGCAGACATAACCCGGAAATTTTAATTAAAATTAATTGATTTAATTTGTCGAATAAATGAAATTGGTTTCGTTTACGAAATGAATGCGCTGCAAAAAGCGGATTTTTGTGATGGCGAATTTCAACCGGCGCCACGCTTTCGGTTTTGGCATTGAAATCCCAGTATTGAATATGAAAAACCGAATGAGGAGAAAGGTTGTGAAATATATATTACGCGGCAAATTCGATTACGACGTTAGCAAAAGTTGACGACCGCAAAATTTTCCTCGGCGGGGCCTTTTTTCGAAACGGGAGATTTTCGGTGCCGTGGGTGTGAGAGAGGGGGAGGGGGCGGGGGGTAGAGAGAGTTAGGGGCACGAAATCGCTAGGCCTTGGCACGCGGTTTTCGATGCCGTAGCGGATTGGATTCCACGTTGATCCGACATTCGGCTTTCACCGCCTTCTCAGACAAATGTTAAGGATCGTTTTCCCCTGAGTCGATGGAAGGGGGGGAGGTGAAAATCCCCCTCCACACTTACATCCTCAATTCTTTCTTACGGAAAAGCCGCGGACGGCACCGCTTTTTTTTTTTTTCAGCTCCGCACATCGCATCGAAAACGAATTTTGAAAAAAGGTGGGGAGGAGGGTGTGGGGTGGGAAAAGGAACAACAACTGCGCACTGGAGTTTATTCGCATTAACAAAGCATTCCACGGGGCATTTTCACGGGCGACAATCGCTGGTGCAGCGTTGCCAACCCCCGAAACTTCCAAATATCTTCCTTGTACATTATTTAGCCAATAATAATTTTTTTGATTTCGAGAAAAACGAGAAACGTAACGATTTTTTTTTATTATTAGGAATCGCTTCTTCGACCGAATTCAATAAAATTAAAATCAAATATCATTCGATTGCTATTACCGTGTGGGTCGTTAGCATTCAACCCAAGCACGTGGGTTTTAAATTGAATTTAACCAAAAAAAAAAAAAACAAAAAAAAAAAGAGGTGGAAGCTCTGTATTCTTCGGTGATAGCGATCCACCGTTTGAAAAACATTTTCTGGGTTAAGGTTGGATATGTTTTTGTTACAAAATAAGGATTCCTTTTTTTATTTCATCAGCTGGAATTTGAATTTTGCTCGCGTTTGGCGAATTTGCGAATTAGGTTTTGTTTTAGGGAAAGATACTTCGAGATGTGTGCTAATGCGAAGCAAAGAAGAGAATGTTTAAAAAAAAAAAAAAAGAAAAAAGAAAAGGAAAAGGGCCCCGAAGGAAAAGCGGTGTTGATTATTTGTGGGTCAGTCGAATTCGATGAGCTGTGGAACCCTCTCGAAGCAATCGAAAGATGCGTCTTAAATTGAATTAGGCCCTCATTAGGCGCCCTTGATGAAAAGAGCGACCCTCTGCAATGGGGCCCCCCCTCTGGATGCACAACTGTCGCACTTTTTCGCCTCCGCCCAGGGGCCCTTCTCTTAAATTCAATTTTACATTTTTGCAGTGAGTCATATGGAATCTGATGACAGGTTCGACGGAGTCATTGATTTAGTGTAAAACGAGACCCGAACCCCTCCTTCAGCCTTCTTCCAGCGCGCACAGCAGTCAACCTTTTCGATTGATTCCCCATTCTCACGATGTTTTCCTCCTTTGCATGAGGCGAAAGCTTATTTTCTTCGTTGGCTAAAAGTATTTGTCTAAAAATTAAGCCGAAACTTATCGGAGAAACTTTCATCCAAATGGAAATCCTTTTACTGCCCGCAAACAAATATCCATCTGGCGTTTCTATACCGGCCCAGCCGTGTACCAAAATTAATTATATCTTTTGACTTAAAGACAGGATAAAAAGAGTTTTTTACTTTCCTTTTATGAACTAAATATGAGTAGCAAGATTTACCCATGAATCGCCATATTGTTAGAATTGCTGGGTTTCAATATTGTGAGCGATGCAAATATAAGTAGCATGGTTTTGTACTTTGTTATATCATTCAGAACGCATTAATTCGCGACGTTCAATACGTGCGAATTAACTGTTATAAACCACAAGCCCATCTAGAAAAAATATGGTTTCCTCGACATCTTTGAGCAGTAGAAATGACGAGAGCTGAAGAAAATTAGATTTACTAAGTAAAGCTTTGGAATAATGGAAAGACTGGATCCCTTGCATACATCCCTGTATGAGAAGGGCTTGTCTCTTGATTTGAGGGTTGAAGAAATAGTTAAGGGTAAAAATATACATCTTGAACATTGGCAAGGGTGGAAATAAAGGAAAGAATTCTCTTCCATTTATTTAGTTTCCTCGCATTCGGAAAAAGCTTTTTAAAATTTTTCAGGAGAGAGAGAGAGAGACAGAGAGAAAATCCGGCACCATTGGAGCAACATGTTCCGGCATATCCTGAAGGAAGTTCGTAAAGCTAGGACTGCTGCCGCAAGATGGAAATCTAATGCGCTTACTTGTATTCTGGCTTCATTCAGCTTTGTGGTCCTCGCTAATTCCTCCCTGCAGTAAATATCGGGGTAGTGTGACTTGGCAAAGGCGGCTTCCAGCTCCGCCAGTTGCTCCTGCGTAAAAGTTGTCCGGTGTCTCCTGCGGGCAGGAGTCGGGCATGATGCCGTCGTCGGCGTGTGCCCCGCGTGTATTGCCGTGGTCACAGGCGATGAAGATACACTTAGTCCCGGCTCGGGTTTTAGTTTTTTAAAAGCTCCTTCGGCACCTGGAACAAGAAAGCCAGCAATTTTAGTAGCCCAAAATTTTTTTTAGGAAGCCCGTCAACCCAACGGGCACGCACATCGTCCTCGCTTGTCGGCAGGGAACCCTTTCCCGCCCTCCCATATTTTCCCGCTTCCAGTTTACTAATTGTTAAATGGTTCACCATCGCAAGTTTTTGATTTTGAAAATGTTTTCGATTAATTCAACCCGTAAAACTGCTCCTTCATGGCTTATATCTCGAATCAAACTATTGAACATTCCTAAATTGTCAATATATGAAGTTGCAAGTTTGAAAATGAAAGGGGAAAATTGCCATACGTTATCCGCTCAGTTTTTCTTCTTTCTTGCCTTGTTTTCTCTTTTCTGGCTGAAACACCAACATTTGCTGGAGCTATTCCTTAGGCATCAAGGTACTTGAGGTTTTACCTCGGCGCCAAACTTTGTCTTCACCGAGTTTTTAATCGGGGATTCTTTTCGTGATGAGAAAAAGGTCGTGGATCCGGGATTGATTTCTGACTTTTCACCCAAATATGTTGGTTTTTCTCCAATCGTTGGATCCGCCATTTAAATTTTTGATTTAAAATTAAATTAGGATTTCCTTTTTAATTTCGGGATGCCGAAAGTTTTCTGTTCCTTTTTCAAGCCAATTGATGAGTTTGCCCAACGACAAAAATCGAAATTTATCTCGTCCCAGAGTTAAATGACATTTCGATTTTTGTTAATCGACAGCTATGCCTAGATTGAAGCAAAAGGAAGTCAGATCTAAGGCAAACACTTCATTTGAGAGAAGTGTAATAATATTTACGCGAGAACCCATAAATCAAGCGATTACACCCACTTAATCACACTCATAGTGATGAATTTAGTGACAGGAAGTGACCCCTTGTTGGCAACCCCATTGGGAACGCGTCAATGTTGGATAATCCAAAAAGCATATATTTTTATAAGGAACGTCAACGATAAATACTTAATAATGCGGAATATAATGAGTGGTTCGGGGGAGTGAAACATGATTTGGGGTTGCTTAAAGCCCCAATTGTCAGTGAATAAAAACCCCGTACATCTGTCACCGGGGGATGTTGCAAAAGGTTGCAGGTTTAGGGAACAAGTGGGACCGTCTCCTGGTTTTCCATTACAAAGGGATAAAAAGATTTTTGTGTTCGTTGTCGGTGCTTCACGGACAGGATTTGGCATATGTTTAGCGATTATCGAGAGAGGGTAGCAAACAAAAACGGCAAATGTTTCATATTTCGTCGAATGATTCGAAATGCATATTCCACGTTTGTTGCCTTCGGCCACTGCGCACACATACCCCTGTTGATATTCCCATTATTAAGAAGAGCAAAATCAATTTCTCCGTCAGGACCTTTTATTAAAGGTCGGCGAAAGTGCCGCCTTTCACCGATGAAAAACCGCTTAATCCTGGCTCTAAGAAACGCATGAAGGCAAACTCATTGGTTGCGCACGTTCAGATGGACGAAAACAGCAAAATAAAACGCTCTGCCCAAGGGGGTGGCTTAAATTTTTTTTTAACCCCGTTTCACCTTCCTTTTCTTTTTCGTTATAAGAAGCGCTGCAATCGACCGTTCCCGAAGAGCCTTTTTGCAATTTTGCCGCAGAAATTTATTCGCATCCCGCTTTCAGGCACGGGATATGATGAGTTTTAAACGCTCAAGATTTTCCCTTTCGGATTTAATGTTAACGATAAAAAAGGTAAAATCCCCCGTTCGCTTTCCTTAATTAATTTATGAAAAACACTCTGCAAGTTGAAAGAGAGATCGTTTTAAAAGAGCAGTTTGAAAAATTAATAAAGGCTCTTTTGGCAACGTTTTCTTTTTCGCCAGCAAAACATTAAAACATTAAAAACTAAAAACGCAGATTTTTCATCCGGGGTTTATATCATTTTGTATTAGCTTTCGCAATTTTTTTTTTTCATTTTTCCCTCCAAAAAAATTTTTTTTTTTTTTAGTTTTTCGAAGCCCTCCCCCGCTTTTCCACATTTTCGAATTTTCACGAATCCGCGAAAAATCTAACGGGCAACTAAATTCACTCGATGTAAATATGTATGTATATATATATATATATACATGTGCGTGTGTAATAATTTCCATTAATCACTTCAAAAATGCTCCAAGTGATTATTAAAGAGATATTAATTGCCGTTTTTGATAGTTATGCATGGTAAATTCGGAAGTGCTCGTATTTAAATTGAATTAAAATCGAACAAAATGTACAATGCAGGATCTTTATTTCCATTGTTTGCCGGATACCTGAGAAGCATCAATCATCGGGAAAACCCGCACAGTTTTGCAAAATTCGAATGTCGTTCGACACACCATAAGCAACTTCGGTTATGAAATAATTTACACGTGTAACAATTTGTTTGTCTGTTTCAAAAGGTCCGCAACAGTTTCTTCCTTTAAGAAAAATATTTACATTTTTGCTCGGCGATTTTTTCTTTTTTTTTTTTTTGTCGTTGGTTATAGTTTAAGCTACAACGTTATTAGTTTGTTATTAGTTTTTATGATTACAAACACCCTGCTCTCACAAAGGTCTTTCTCGTTTATTGCATTAACTGCGGTTGAAATGCAATTACCATCGTCATTCCTTCGGTTTAATTCATTATCATAAACCCCTTAGCCGCCATTTCATCCGAAACTGTACTTTTTTCTTGCCGGCACCCGGACCGGGGCCGCAGCGTTTTTTTTTTTTTTTTTTATTCGTGGGCGGGGCGCATTGGAAAAATTGGGGAGCAGAAGGGGTGGGAACAGGAGAAGAGAGAAATTGGTGTAGCAAATAAAAAAATTGGATGTTATTTAAAGGGTGATTGCATTTCAGGGTTAATCAAAGGAAATTGAGATTGAGTGAGGAACCTGCGCTTCGGGAAGAAAAAAAGAAACTGCGAGGCCCGCTATTGATTAAGGTTTTTTTTTCCATCTGAAAATCCTGTTACCGGGGAAATTCTTTTTCTCAATGGAAAAAAAAATTTTTTCATCCCTTTTTTTTTCCGAGTGCAAAAATCATCGAGCCCCGGTCTCCGGGCCTTGATAAATCGCATTTAGTCTACCTGATGAAGCACCGAGTAACGGAGACTCTCCCGTTTCACGAAATTGCATTTGAGCGTTGTTTCTGCGAGCAATTCCGACGGAACTAGTCGTCCGATCGATCGCCGGAAATGGACGTCGGCGGAAGATCCCGCCAACGACGGGATGACAATAAAAATGCAACTGATGAGGCAACGGCGACAGCTTGAGCGAATTGCGGCCCCTTTGACGGATTGGCTCGGTAAAAATAAATCCGTCTTCGTAACGTCGAATTCGCGGTTGAAATTCCGCCCGTTTAAGACATCGCCCATGTAAATGGTAAGCTGGGAGGATTCATACCGCGCGATTGGCGAACGGGAACCAAAAAGAAGGCGAACGGCTCCGTGCGTTTGCATCACATAAGAGATGTTATATGCGTCTTTTGGAGAAACGATGAAAAAGAAAAAAAAAAGCACGTAACTTCGACGTTATCTTCATTGCCCGAAAGACAGTCCGAATAAGAAAGACATGATGTTTTTGAACGTTGTTTCACGTGCACGTGAAATAACGAGAGCTATTTCGTTAGTTAGGGGGAAAAAAAAGGAAAATTAAAATTTGGGCAAGAGCGCGCTGACCAAAATGAAACGGGGGAAAATTTCAGAGCTCTGAAAAAAGGTCTTTTTTTCTTTTCCTGTTGGGCGCAAGGGGGATTTTTTATGGAAAACAGCAGTCCCGGCTTCGGGATCGGGAGCGGGGAAATGCCGCGGAGGAAAAAATGAAAAAATTTTAGAGAGACCCGAAAGAATAGTCACGGAAAAGAAAAAAAAAATTCTTTTTCCTTCAAGTTGAAAAAAGGGAAAATTGTTGAATGAAAATTTTTGTTTCCTCTTTTAAACTTCAGAAGCACATCCCAATTTTAGCGGGTTTCAAAAAAAAAAAAAAAAAGCGGAGGAAGCGAAATCTCGATCTCGTCTGTCGAACGAATGCCTTCATGTGCAAGAGCAAGGGGAGGTTTTTCGGGGCGAGGAATCCCCGCACCAGGTAAAGCGACACCCACGAAGAGAGGGCGAGGTACGGAAGCAAGTGCCCGACGTGCGGATGCCTCACTTGGAGGTGAAAGATTTCGGCGCGGCGGGGAATCCCAAACGAGGTTCGTCGAGGGACCCGAAGGCTTGAGGACAGCTGGAAAAAGTGGACACTGGTCACTGTCCAGCAGCTGGAAGAATTTGTTTTTCGTCCCATTAAGAATCTGTTTTTCGGATTACAATCTTTTCAACAACCGACAATGCATCTGCTTTCGGACGCAGCATTGTTCTATCTGCCTCCGCGAAATGCGACGAAAAACAATTTGGAGACGACACTGCCAAGGATCCGATGGTAAGTTGCATTCCTGATTCAGTCCAGGTTTTCCGGACGAGCGTTTGACTCTTTTTCTCGCGTCTGATTTGCGACGGCGAAAATGTAAAGAAGGAGATTGCGAGATATCCCCGGTCGGAGATAATTTCGCTTATTGCGAGAGAAGCGGTTAAGAGAGCGATTCTTCCCATTCGCCGAAGCGCGTGGGTTACGGAGGTACGTTACCAGCATTAGGTCCTAGTCTCATAAATCTAAACTAACATTGTTTAATATATTGAGGCTAAATGTCACTTACTACTGTGATCGCTAAGATTTCTACCGACGGAGCCAACGTTCGGCGGCGTGTGTGTCGGCGTGTGCTGATGGGTCTGATTGTCTCCACCCGTCGAGCCAACCGAGCCCGAAGTAGGCAAGGCCCCATAAAGCGCGGAGAAATCTTCGCTAGCCGATGAACTAGTTGAGCATTTCCCACTTCGATGTAAGGGTTTAATATCTAAAGACAAACCTCGTTCGTGATGAGAAGCGTGATGCGAGACCTCGTCCACGAGACCCGCAACACCTAAAAGTCCTCCCACCAAGTTCGGACGTAACTCATCCATTAATTTTTGAGTGTGGTTACCGCCCGAGTGTCCCAACACTCCCGGATTGTGTCCGAGCACTCCGGAATTGTGACCGAGAACGCCGGAGTTGTGTCCGACTCCGAGTACGGACGATCCGTGTCCGAGGGTGTTGCCGAGCACGCCGGAATTGTGACCCAAAATGCCGGAGGTGTGTCCCAGAACGCCGGAAGAGGAGCAGTTCGAGGCGAAGTTCAACTGACGCGAGAATATCGCGGGGAATATGTTAAACTGCTGGTGGTGGTGGTGATTCGACGGTATCGGGCTTTGTGGATCCGAATTTGAGGAAAGCGAGTTCGTTTCTATCGGAGTCGGGGTCAGAGCCCCGCTTTGGGGCCCAGAGCTCGTCTGCGGAGGGTTCGAACCGCCTCCGCTTGCTCCAACGCCCCCCAGACAATTGCTACTTTTGAAATCCACAATCAGGCCGATTATCTACAGGGCCTCCGGGCGAAATAATCCTGTTTTGGCCATTCGAGAGCTTTCCACGACGGTTGTACTCATGGAGGAACGGAGAATTCGATTTTTCCTCTTTTAAATAATCCGAAATCCGTTCGCAGATACCGGAGCGCGCATAACCATGTTCTTCAGTTTTCCCGCACAATGCACTTTTTTTTTTTTTTGACGTCTTTTTGTATTCTTGTTAATAAATGAATGAGAGAGACGGTTTTTTCGATCCGCGGAAAATACGATAATCGAATAAATTCCAAATGCAATTATCGTAAAAGTCCAAGAAATTCAAAAAATTATTAAATTACGGACGAATGTGAACGCGACGAAATTCGAAACCAACACACCGAAAAAACCCACAAACCGGAGGTGAAAAAAAAAAACAGTTCCTTTTCTTTTTTTACAAAAAAAAGGAAAACCGCTTGCTTAGCACGGAAAATTTAATTAATTTTGATTTTAAAAGGTTGGCACTATTCAATATGATTAATTTAATACTTAAAAAAAAAAAAAAAAAACCGTTCAATTTTCCGTTTTCAAATAATGAAGAGATATACCTTGGAAATCCTATACTAAATTTGATAGAGATAAATCTGTTTTGTTTCTTTTTTTTCTTTTTATCTTCTTTTTCCTTTTTTTTTCCTTTCACCCCCGAACGCTTACGTTAACGTCGGCTGCGCGAAAAACTTCAAATCGATCCCGTTTAACGGGTATGGGATAAATTGACATTAGGAAGCGTCGCAGGGAAAATTTTCCGACGAATTGATTCCGCTGTAAGTTAAACAGGGATCGTCCGCGGCTTTGTTACGTACGCCGGAGCGGCGCCGGAGCTAACGTAAGAAGACCCGACGCGTTTTCGGAAACGGGGATAAACGCGCAGATTTTTCCCGTTTCGGGAAAATCTCCTAATTTTGCGTTCAGCCCCGTCATCCCCCGCAATCTTAGTTAACTCCGCTCGACCGCGCGCCAAGCATCGACCGCCTACTGCTTCTTACGCTTTTCCCTTCGGAGGGGAAATTTAGAGGGAAAAAAAAAGACGAAGAGGGAAAAAAAAAGGAACGAAACGGAAATATAAAAAAAAAAAAGAAAGAAAAATAAAATAAAAAGGAAATAAATAAATAAAGAAGATCGAAAACTGCGCGCGGAATTTTAAGAAAATCGCCCCGTCGAGGGCGCGACAATTGGAACCGGCGATTTTTTCCCATTAAACCCCTCACCCGGGAAAAAGCAGGGAAAACGGTCGCCGCTTTTCTCGGTAAGCTAAGCATAACGCCTTTTTTTTCCCCGTATAACTTTCCATGGGTTTGCGTGTAATGTTTTTGAACCAATCAAATTGGTCGTGGGATACACAAGAACTTCATCTCGTTATCTCGCTCCTGATTGGTGGATTAGTCACCCGTTTCCATGGGAACCGGTTCCGTGTAGATAATCCCATATTTTCCATATTTGACGTTACTCCCGTCCCGTCGGAAAAATTTATACACACATATATTTTCATTTTTTTTCTCGCCACGGTTTTGATTTTTCCCGTTTTCTTTTTCCTTTTTTTTTCTTTCCTTAAAAACAAATACAGCGCCCAGGTCTTTCTCACAATATATTTGCAGTAAAAATAAAAATCGAGTGCAGTCGCAAGGCCCAGCGGATCCGGCTCATCCGATGCGGTTGCAATTTCGTCAATGATTAAATCGAAATCCTCCCATTTATCGAACGTGAAAAGGTTTCGATCTGCGAGAGGATGCAATCAACCGGTGTTTTTATTATTTTTTTAAATTGAAAAGGATTATATATTTAATTGAATGGAATCTTTCCGGTTGAGGCGGGAACATGAGCTCCCCGCTAAGCACGTCGAGCGAACATTAAGATGCAAGTTCCTTCTCGACTAATGACACGTCCCGATTTTCCTCGCCATTTTATTTTTCGCATTCGATTCCCTAATCGAATGCGATTTTTGTATCCTTTTCGGTTTTCGCCTTTTGCGAAAACTTTGCATTTCGCCCGACTTTTTGTGGTGATCCGCGTTTCGAACGACGAACAGAAATCGCCGAACGGTTCGGGCTCGTCTCGGGACGGGATTTCCAAGCGACTGAAAAATTGTTGTTATATATTTAAGAAAAAAAATAAAAGGAAAAAAAAAGGAAAATAAAAAAAATAAAACATAATTGATATTACCCGTTTTGCGGTAACTCAATTAACGAATGTGCTTTTATTTCTCTCGAAAATTTCATTCATCGTGCCGCATTTATTGCGCTCGGCATCTCATTTCGAGCCTTTTCCATGATCGCTGCAAATTTAAAAATCCCCACTCGTCTCACCCTTTTTCGCGTGGACATTCACCAGAAGGTATTATAATGGGAAATGAGACGTTTGCTGAAATTTAAATATTATCCCATCACGATTTGCCCAGTTTCCCACTGCGTTCGGCGCCATGGCGATAAGGCTATTTTATAGTCATAGAAATTCCATTGTAGCCTAGTTCCGTCTTGCATCCAATGCGAACTAAAAAAGCACGAGAGCTGAATTCTTAATTTTGAAACAATGTTTATTCTTCTCCGGCAGCACTCTTAAAGGGTTGAAATAACCCGTGCTTAACCTATGGCGCGAGAATGCCATTCCGAAGGAATCCCCTGAAAGAGGGCAATTTTTTTCTGTTGGAGCTTCAGCTAAACCGTACATGACTGAATTTCTTTACGTGGCTCTTCTCAATTTTTTTTTTTTTTGCTCTTCCACGGAGTTGCCCCGCGAACTGCAGACGGAGGTCTGTGCAAGGGACGATGGTTTGATCCCGAAACGGGGGCTTCTCCGAGAAACAATCGAAATCCCCGCAGCATCTCGCCCGCTTGACGCGAGGGAAGAGCCTCGAGTGCTGATGGACGGAGGATTTTCTACGGGGAAACGAGGCGCGACAGATGGACAGGCGTGTTGAAACGGGAGATGCGAAGAAAGGATGCAGATTTGCTGTAGTCAGTGACCCGAAATCCATTATGCAATTCAATCCAACGCAACAGATTTCAATTATTCACCCCTAAGCACGTTCACGGCCTATTATTATATAGTGTTTCAATGTTTTCTTTTAAAGTGCACTTGTCGGCGAAGTGGCTTTTCGCAAAAAGGTCGACGGCGAAAAAAAATAAAAAATAACTTTTCAAGAATTCGTTTTATCCGTCGGGAATGCGCGGCAGAAAATTAGCGCGCGTCGGACGACAACACGTCCCGAAATGTGAAATTTTTGCTGTTTGATCCACGAATCCCGCGCTTCGGATCGCGGATGGTCGCTATTCGGATAAACATTGCGCGATGTGCCTGCACGCGGAAAGATCCGTTGCGTTTCAGCCTGAACGTGGCTTTAACGTCCGGAAACCGATCACAAGGTTGACGAAGGCTTTCAAGCGAGGGGTGTTGTCGTCTTTACCCAACCCCCAATCACTACAACCGTAAATTCGGTGTTCCTAACGTGAATGTCCGCAATACATTTGCATTTATCTTACGCTGCACCTTCATTAAGGGCTTAAAATAAGCGCGGAGCCCGCCAACGGTTCCAGTGAGGTGCACCGGCTTCGACGGGGGGAAATAACCCCCGAACGAAGTTGAAAATCGAATTTTTTTTTTTCGTTTCATGTAAAAATCATCGGCAAACGTTAACCGCAATGATTTTTCGTTCCTTCCTCTTTTCTTACAGTGCAGATCAAATTCGATTCCAGTTCTAGACATGTTTTACAATACGGCACATACTTTCGGCTGGCGATGCATTATAACATATCCCTTCATGGTAACGGTTCAAACCCTCTCATGGCTTAACTTCGCAATACTTAAACCAATAAACCGATCAGAAAGCTGATAGCAGGCAAATTAAGAGGACTTTTCGAGGGTGATTCTATCTTACATATTAATAACAATGATACATTAATCGGGGATGGCTTTTCAAAAGGTTTGGAATTTACATTTGAATGCTGCGGGGGAGAGAGGTGGTGAGGGGTTTTAGCGATGGAAAAGAATAGGTTCCTTTGATCCTTTGCCAATCCACCAAAATGTTTTCCTTTTTTGCGTTGTAAATGCAACAATCTGATATCAGAATTTTCATTGTTATCATTATATATTTTTCATTTTTTTGAATCGTCCGAGGTGTTCCCTTAGCTTTTCGCGGGAATCGCACATTTCTCTCCCTTTCAAGAGCGAATCAACCCCTTTCGTTTTGGAGGTGATCAGGATCCGGTCATTCGGAGCGTTTCGGGGGGAGGTGGGGGAGTGGAGTGGCGACTCTTCGTCGGTCGGAATCGTTAATTTTTCCTTCTGCAACGAGCTCCCCGAAAATTTTGCAAATTTTAATTCGGCCGGGAGTTTTCTGGGGGGTAGGTGCCGGGAGACAGGGAGAGAGAAGGAGAGAAAGGACCGCCTCGGGGTTCTCTCCTTAGCCCCCGTTTCCCCGTTTCCCGGTCCCTCTCTCCCCGATTCAACTGCCTCGCTCTCCTTCCTTTTCCATCAACCGAAAGTCATCAGACAGTGTAATTATTCCTCATTTAGAAAATGAAATAGAAAATCCGTCTGCAAAATCGTTGAAAATTTAAGGAAAAGAGAGGAAACTCAGAGAGCAGAAACTCAAACCGAGAGGAACTTTCGAAATAATTGAAAGCAGAGGAGAAGCGCTCGGGGGCGAACCGGTTGAGGTAACGTCATAGCGGCAGTGAAGCGGTGAAGCATGGGCCGCGAATGTAGAGAGACAGACGAGGTAGGGGAGGGTGAAAGGGGCGGCAGAATGGGGGGCCTCCTAGGGGATGAAATGGGCCCTACACTAAATCAGACGTTATTCCTTCCCTTTTTCTCACTTTTTTTCTCCTTGGCGTATCTCGTTTCCACCCCGCTGGATTTGCGATCGAGAAAAAAAAGAAAAAATTTTTTCTTCCTTTTCTTTCAGCGACGTATTTCAGAAGCGTTTTACGTAGAAACAGGAAATTGATGCCGGAATGGTTTTTGCCGAGGCTTGGGGGAGGTTCTCGCGCAAGTTGAAAATCTCGTTCTTCCGTTGATGTTAAAAGGTCTTGGCGCCGTCGCCCACCACCGGAAGCACCCCCTCCCGCTCTCCCTTCTCAAATCGGCAAAGGAAAAATAGAAAAAAAAAAAAATTCGAAAGTCGGGAGCAGAAGACAAAAATCATCAAAAACCCGGACCGGCGAAGGGAGAGAAGGCAGAGAAAATGCGAGTTATACAATGGCTTGAGGCTTACTTCGTTTCGTTCAATTTTATCTCGTTTCCATTGACGCTGTTCCTTCTTCCTTCCTTTCGCTTTCCCCGGCGCGGATTTAAAGTTCTGAATTCATCAGGCTCACTTCGATTCCCGATATTCAGTCGGGTCCCGCACGGAAAATGGGATAGGGCAAATTTTCCGTCAAAGCGAGAAAGGCAGTCGAGCTGCAAACGAAAAGCGTGGGTTTTTGTTTCGACATCGAAATATTTCGAAAACGATCTCGATGCATGCCCATAAATTTTTGGGATCCGGAGCCGTTCAACTCGAACGGCTTTTTCTTTTTTCCCCTCGCCGAACCACCGCTTCCGCACGTTTACCCGGATGGCGGCACAGCACGCGACCGAAAATTTACCTTCCTCATTAGATTACATGCCGTATCCGCTGAATTCCCGTCTTCTGACACGTCCGCATAATGGAGGAAACTTTCGCCAATACGAAATTTCCTCCGCATACCGTCCAAAAAAAAAAAAAAAAAAAATAAAAGAAAAGTCACTCAGTTTCTTACTTTTTTGCGTGTTAATGAAGCAAATCATTCCAAAAGATTCCTGATGGATGGTTCTTGCTAACAACTTAATTCATAAATCTATTTTTCCTTTTTTTTCTTTTTTTTTTTTTTTTACGATCTTCCGCGAAGACCTTATTGAAAAAGGGGATGCGACAACTTTCCCTTAGGATTATTAAAATTGGAAGGGATGCTTACATTCAATTTGAATTTTCTCCTACCGCTTCGCCCACCGGGCTCCCCGCAGCGCTTGGAAACACTTTCTACGTGACGATTATAACGAAAACCAACGAAAACTTGAAAATGAATTCTCCTTCGGGACTTGTAAAATGTTTCCATTTTGAAAAGCCTCTGAAAAACGACTTTAAAAAGGACCGGAGAAACTTTTCACCGACTCCCAAAAGTTCATTTATGCCTTCTTACCAGTCCACAAAAAATAATGCGCTTAAAATATTAATATTATCATTATCATCGTCTCCGTCTGCATCCTTTTTCAACCCCCTACCCCCTCCACCGAACCCTCCCCGTCCCCGAAAGAGGTTACAAGTCAAAAAGAAGTTTCCTTTCCGGCACCTCAGGGGACTTTCCAGTGATCCTTCTCCTTTTTGATCCGTAATAGGGCATTACCTCGGGGGATTCCTGCTCCGGACTCGGGCCGTGCCCCTCTGTCGCTGGACATGCTACACATGATTGCTCGCATGCACACCGTTCCCTGAGAACACGCCTCCGTGAATCACAGGAAAAACGGAGCTTTTTCCCCCGACAGCGGGAGCTGCGTTAATTGCGAAAAAAAGACGAAAGGATGAGCGTTTTAATTCTGTTACCTTTCGTCCATTATTTCCGAACGCTCTCTCTCTCAAAAAAAAAAAAAAAAAAAAAAAAAATGTCCCGTGGTCCGAATGGTAATGCAATGGAAGCCGCGCCATGCTCCTTGTCTTCCCTCCGGGTTGCGCATCCCTTCGAACGCGTACCTTTCCTGTCGTCATTTCCTCCACTCTCCCGTTGCTCCCGCTCGTCAGTCCGCTTCCTTAAAAAGCGAAGAAGAAAAAAAATCCGTCCAAAAATATTGAAAATTACTTTTTCCGGATTGAAATTAAATCAGAATTGATTTGTTACCCGTTTTATATCGATATTATCGAGAGTCGAAAAAACGCCGTTCGCGGACTTCCTAAAAGATTAACCGTCCAAGGGAAAAGGAAATGATGCGATCCACGTCTAATGAAACGGATAAGGAAATGGATAACCCGCAGATATCTTTTGCCGCAAAATGACCACTTAGAGGCTTCTGGATTCTCCGCGAAATAAAATTTTTCATATTTTCCCGGCTTCCCTTTTTTTGCGATTTTTCCTTCCACATTTTTACATCCCCTTTGGTATCTGCATTTTAGCTTAAACTTTTCATTCGTGTTCATTTGTACGCTTTCCCAATCTAAAAATGTTGTTAATCGCGCTTATGATGGGAAATTCGATGAAATGCATAATATAACACATACGTAAACTTTAATTTCCTCCCATTCGACTTTGAAACAATGTTGTGCCTCGTGCACATAACGTGTATAACAATCGCGACCAAACATACAATTTTTGTGAAATTTTGGAGAAACAACAAATTTTTCAATTAAAGTACGGCATTTAACAATATTGCAGCGTTTACTCTTTTTGTATAAAATAATAATACATAAATTTATTCGAATGATCCTGCTTTTTTTAAGTACTAAATAATCATACTTTTATAGCTGGCTTCGGTCTATGACGAAACTGGAAATTACATATAAAAATACATCGATTTAGAAATTATTCAAAAAACAAGATTGAGAGATGATACTATTGCATTTATACGCTTTATAAGATCAGGTACTATTGCATTATTGCATTTATACGCTTTATTATAACACTTTTAACGCTGAAATAAGATTTTATCTTCATCGGAATTTGCTGATAAAATACATATATATGTTATAGTAACATATATTCAAAGGAAAAAAATTGATTGGCTGTGAAATATGAAGTCAATGAAAATAATTAATAACCTCGTAATGTAAATTAATGAGATATGACAATAGCGAGTTTCATAATAATAACAGTAACATCAAATGTTAAACAATTAAGATTTCATTTCCGTTTAAAGATTATTCGATAATTTTCTATTACATATATATATATATATTGATTTTATATTTTCGGCAATAAAATAAAAGAAAGTCCGTGACGAGAAAGTTTTTCATTTGTGATTTCTCATAATACGTGGCTTAATTTTCCATCGAAGTTTAAATTCGTGAATCTGCAATTACGCAAAAAATATTATGTTAAAAATACAACATAGTAATAATAACAATTATATAATAATAATTATTATTATTAATATATGAATGTGTTGAATATTGGATATAAATAAATTTTCTTAGCGTTTCAATTTTTTTTTTACAAGCTAGACGCTAAGTATTGTGTATAATTCTGATGTTTAAAAAAATCTTAAAATATATATATATGTATATTTTTTTTTTGCATTATAATCACTCATCCCCGTGATTGGCGACGCACTTTCTTCGCTGTTTCACCCGTGTTGGAGCAGACGGGGCATTAACGTCTTCAGTGAAGAAAAGCGAGATTTGTGCGGTCACGAGTTGTCTTCTGCCATCCGAACGTGCAGCCAGACGATTTGCACTGTTACGTGGCAGGAAACATTTTTGAAACTTTTCCATTTCGTTTCCCACAGTGAAACGGCAAGTTTCACTTATTTAGTTATGTTTGATCGGACTGCAGCAAGAAGAAGAAGAAGAAAAAAAAAAAAAAAAGGCTCCCGAATTAAATCGAAAGCGATTGCGATCAAATTAAGCCGCGACCTTTTCTGTTGGCTTTCTTCTTCTTCCTTTTTCACTTTTCCCCGTGCAAAAAAAAACGAAAAGAAATCCGGGAGGAGGGAAAAAGGAGAAAGAAGAAATAAAATGCAACATAGAAAAATGGAATATACTAAATGGCATCTCCTTTTAGAAGATTTTTCATACAAAGAGGAGGAATCATGAGGAATAAAAGTAAGGCTTAACTTCGTTACCAGTCGAGATGACAGGAGACGCCGCCCCCGTTCCCGGAGACTGGGGGATGATTCCGAAAGCCCCCAGCTCGGGACTGCCAACAGCTATGGGAAAAGCGAATCATTCTCAACTACTCCAAATAAAGAGATGTTTTCATTTACTTTCAAATTCTTTGATTTTCTTCGTTTCCTTTCGCCATTTTCTTTTCCTCCCTTATTTCGCTCTCGCTTTCCTTCTTTTTTCGCTTCGTCCTTCTTTCACCTCTGCGCTAAATCATCCGGAATTTAATACCCCCGCTAATGATGCCACGAAGAAAACGCACATGTGGTGTACATGTTATACGATGGAAAAATCACTTCTCCCAAGCGTCGTAAAAGATTATTCCCAAGTGCACGCTGCAAATGAGATGAATCCGCGATGCAGTGACCACGCTTCATTCATTTCTCTCCCTTCGGTTTTTCGGGTGCACCTAGAAGCATTAAGGCACGAGTTTCGCGAGACGCACGCACACACACACACACACACACACACAAGTAAACCTTCCCCATAACAAAACAAACATACCGTTATTTTAAAATTAAATTTTGCTTAAAAAAAAAAAAAAAAAAAAAAAAAAAAAAATTACGAGGAAAGTAGGTGAAAAGACAAAGTGAACTAAAATAAACTTCCTCCTCAGCACATAATAAAATTATGGAACAAAACTTCTCCTTTGGGGCCCAACATTTTGAAGATGATTTGCTGAATTTATTGACGAAAAAAAAAAATGCTAATAGCTAATATAAAGAAATAATACAAATTCACATTTGTATGACTGCACAAATATTCAGTTTCTGCCAGTTACACGTACTTACACAAAGGATTTGATTTTTTTTCTTCCTTCTTTCGCTGCCTATAATTAATATTCATTGTCGGGTTAGAAAATAAGTTAATCATATACGATGATCATGAGTTCGTAATGTGGTGATAAAATGATTCAATTCCGCTTATGAATAATGCATGCTACGGGCAAGGTAAGGCATAAACGGCAAAATACGGAGTCCTACTTTGGGAAAATAAGCACATTTTGATTTCTTACATTTTTATACTCGTTTGAATGAAATTATGCACACACACATATATATATATATTTAATAATGTTATATTACGTATCCGTTTAATTCCCAATATACATTTATTTGGATTCGCCTGCACGTCAAAATATTTCATCCGCAAAACTCCCATTTCAGCTTTTCATTTGACGTTGATTTCCCTTGCTTTTCACTTCCGATTTTAGTGTCTCAATTTCCGATTCCTCTTTTGAAACCGATTCTACTTAAAGGACCATGCTTTCATAAAGAGCTAATGAGATTTCCCCGTTTCAACTAATGAAGAAATGGAAGAAAAAAAAGAAGATGAAAAACCTGCTTTTTGATGACGAATCTAGTCATCTTCCATCGCTGTTTAAAACAATTTCAATAAAATAGAAGCTAATAAAGGAATAAATTAATAATATAAAAATCTAAATTTTAAAGAAATATCCTTAAAATAATCTTTTATTTTAATTGTCCAGGAGACAAATCCGATATTATTCACAATTTTATATTATTACATATTACGTAGACCACATACTGATTATATTGATGTTATTATAAGCTTCCCGCAGTGGCGATACCGAAACCAATGAAGTTTCACTGATATGTGATTGTCCTGTTGAAAATTTTATATTGCCTATATTATTTCATACAGGTAATATATTGATTATGTAAATAACGGTATTATATTTTTAATTTTAATTATTGCTGATTTTTACATTATTTATCTCTAACCGATTGGGAGTTATATTCCGGATATGATAAATCAGTTGCGGGTAACATTAAAGTTAATTTTCTTTTCATATGTGGACAATCGGTTTTAAACAAATTTTGTGTTTAATTTTAGGTTAAGCAAAATGTTACTGCGTCCGTTTAATTTATTATTTTTTTCCGGAACTAAAACAAATCAATCGATGATTTAGTATACAAATCGATCGATGGTGAAGGCGTTGAGCATTTTTCAATGTTTTAGGATGATTACCTGAAATATCGAAATATGCGTTTTAAAAGGTGATTTTATGTAAGAAAATTGCGAAAAGTAAGGCATTTCCCTAACCAAGTTATTATTCATTAATTTCTTTGTTACTGACTAGCACTGATCCTTAAATCTAAACGTATGAAAAAAATTAGTTATAATATATATATATATATGGTTTTTTAATTTTTTCCAAAAATAAATTTTTTTCCTTCCATTTCAACTCCGGGACCTAAAGATTTTTGATTTTGAAAATCTGTTTAGCTTTTTCCGGAAAGGAAGTCCTTTTTCCAGTTTTATATACACAGTAATTAATCTTCGATTGTTCTTTCTTTCTCCTTTCTTCCTTCCATGGGGTTAAGTTTGCTCTCAGTCGAAACTCCCCCAGGCAAAGGGTTGTTCTTTCATTCGAATTTGGATTGGCCGGTGGGTGAAATATTTAGGAGAGCGAACGAATTCCGCGTCTGCGGACGGTTCCCAGTGCTTTTTCCGCAGATTCTCCTTTGGAGACCCAAACAGATTGCAGCTCCGAGCTTTGGCGGCAGCGTTTTCAATTGTGGTGCTCAATTTTCAAAAAAAAAAAAAAAGCGAGAAAGATAAAAGGGTATTTGTGGATATGTTTTAATGCGACAGATCCGAATACCTTTTCTCCTGCAGGAAAAGCGTACAAACCCGGGCATTTACCTCCGACAGCGTATTCATATATAAAGACTGGACTTGGGGCTGGGGTTCATTATGGTCTGGAAAACTCTATCTATAGTCGAAACTCATGCTTACCTTATCGATGATGTGAAAATAATAAATTCTGTTGTTGAGTATGTAGTCAAAATCAATTTAAGAGGGTTATTTGTAACGTTATGGGGGTAAAATTTCATGGTCCAGGGTTTGGGGATGTTAGGGTGACATCAATTTTTTTTTTTACTATTTTCACTGTTCTTCCCGGAGCATTCGCTATTTTCACGTAGTTCCTCTATTTTCACGGTCTGAAATTTTGATCTCGGTCCATCATTTTTCCAAATTCTGGTGGGGAGGGAAATGGTTTTTCGCTTTTCCAGACGTGAAAGCCCTCATTTTCGGCATCTCGTTTAATCCCGTCTCCTCGTAATCTGAATCAATAACTTTTTCCACGTCATGCATCACGAACACCGATCTGAAATCGCTTTTACGTTAATAATAATAATTTTGAGCATTCGGTAGTGCCGCAGCGTTTCCCCTTCCCGGGTGCTTTAAAATTTCAGGTCGAGATTGGATGTCGAGGTTCCTTTCGGCGTGTCAGGATACGGCAGTTGGTCGGGTTTCGCAGCGTTATACGATCGCGCTGGAAGAACAAAGCAGAACACGCGATGTCTCGCAGAGCGAGGATTAACATCGTTCGGGGTGGGGAGGATTGAAAAATCCCGATCTCAGTTTGATTAACAATGCGACCCCCAGCGAGGGTTGGTCAACGAAGCGAAAATCACAAGTCCGGGTCTTTTTCGATGACGGGAATTCCGCCCCCCTGGTCGGTCACACATGTCACTCTTTTTACCACCTCATCAAGCTCGCCACTTTCGTGACGTCCACCCCTTCCGCTCCAGTCTGTACAATCACACTGAACCGCCCTCCCATTCACCCCACGAAGGTTTCCATAAAGGTTGGGAAGCTTTTCTTTGGCGCGGAGCGTCGACGAGGGCGGGTAAGGCATGCGAACGGCACAAGCTCACCTTTAATAAAAAGGCGGAAACACCACAATTAGGAAGATGCTCCCCCCCTCTCGACACTGGTAATTGTAAGGTTGACACATGCCGCGCACGTGCTGTTTTGACAACATGTAGATGGTCTGACACGTGGAAACACTTATTTTGTTATTTTGACTTATTAAGTTTCCCTTTGATTCTGCTGCGGTTACCTGGTGAAATTTTACACGATTTTTTAATTTTTTTCCTTAAAAAGGAACTTTCTTACATTTCCATTATCCTTAAAATAAAGAAAATGGGGAAAAATTAATTACGGCGAGCATACACTAATTAAAAAAATACCCAGATTCTCTGAAATTAATGTAAATCCAAAATGGACAATTCGGCAGAAAAATATATGTACATATTATATATGTTATATTGATTGATTATCAGTTTCATTGATATTACTTCGATAGGTATCAACGTAAATTTGACGTTTCAACCAATAATTAATAAAAATATAGCGATTTCAACTAAATGAAAATTTATATATGTAAATAATAATAATAATTTTTTTTCTCATACAGTATCACAAAATGAAATACACATAAATTAAATTTCTGCGAACGTAGCTTTTTAAATCATTACAGTAATTATTTTATACGTTTAATAATCATGTATTGTTTTTAAGGAATTTGTATATATACGGATAATGAATTAAGGTATAAATAATTTACATGCACCTTTAAAACTACATGGATTCATATATATTTCACTTTTTTCCCGGAATGTGGAAAAATAAGTCTCAATTAGAGGAACGTAAACTTGTTCGTTGATTTTTGAAAATTTCCAGTTTTATTAATAACGAATATAATTCGTTTAATCATTTTTAACCTGTTGGATTTTTATAATTAATATAAGTCACTCTTTAGCCGAAATATCCAAAAGTTTGTTATTTTATAGATATATTTATATATTCTGTATTATTATATTATATATGTATATATATTTTCTATCTATATATAGAATATTGATTAACCGAGAGTATAATTAGAATCAAACTGAACTTTCAAGGCAAGATGAGAACCCACGATTATAATGAAATCAAATTAAAAGTGAACGCAAAAAGAGTAAAGTTAAACTGAAATTTATTACAACGACGCAGTTAAATGACCGTCGGTGGCCATTGTGCAGTTATATGTTATGAAAAACGGATTGTTGCAAGTTGAAATAAAATGCCGATCGATATTTGAAAATTGGAGTGATTTTAAAAATAAAATGATCGGTTTTAATATGATTATATTTTAAAATATGGCATAAAAGCGAATCGGGCAGTGAATTTTAAATAAGAAACTGAATGGCGAATAAAAAATGAATGAACTGATATCGTTCTGGTGGTAGTGAGCCTTTGAATTATTATTTTACATGGTCCTCTTTCATTATTTATGTTTTTTCCCTCGCTCGCCTCCAACCCTGAGTCATTCCGCTTTTTTTTTTCATAATTTTGTTAAATTCCATTTCTCATTAAAACGTCATAAAATATCGGTTAGTCGGATAAATGTCGCTGTTTCACCAACGTGATTATTTTGCTGATTTCTGCCATTTTATTAAGCCCAAGGGGAAGCAGTTGCCAATTTCTCTTTTTTTTCCTCCCGCCCCTCCCCCTTCTTCTCCCGCCCAATTAAAAGGCAGCCCAGTGTGAAAAGTCGGATATGACGTCACGTTTAAGATTTGGGGAGGAGAGGAAGAAAAGGAAGGAAAAACATGGAGAATAAGCAGAAAAAGTATTTTTTTTTCAGTTTCCACGCTTTTCCGCTATTTTCCAGGGACGGTTTTTCATTAAAAATTCATTAAATGTCATCTCTTCCAATTAGAGACTTTACTTTGACACCGCGCCAACAGCAAAGCTAACTACTCGGAGTTTTTGCACAAAAAAAAAGGAAAAGCCCTCCCCGCCATCCCCTCCTGAACTTTACTCATTTAGATCCCTAAATAGTCTTGAATTCTTTAAAAGTTTCCGGACGGTTGGAGGGGAAAAATATTAAAATTTTGGTGAAAATGGGAGAAAACTCTCGAAAAATTCACTTTCGTTTACCCTTCCGTCGGCGCATCCTCACCGCTCACCCCTCTGCCGCACCCGTCACTTCTGCGGATCGAAAATTTGCTTGCATGAAGCCTCCATCTCCCACCCCCATCGAGACGATGCACAGAATTCGCGGGGCGCCATCAAAAATTTTCTCATTATTAATATTATAGAATTAACCTAGGCATGAACTCTTAAGGAACCGCCTTGATCCCGGCACTGTTGTAATGAACATGGAACGAAGTTAAAAGATACATGATTTGGGTAATAAATATGCGGCAGCATATTGTTTCCGCTATGAAGCAACAGCAGGAGATAACGAGATATTTTACTGTCATTGCATAAAACAATGACTCAAATGCATAATACATATGTACACTATTCAGAAGAATAGTGTACGTAAAAAGGTTAATATCCGAACATTAATATGTTCCTTTACAAATTTATCTAATGCTGTGTATTAGTTTTAAAAAAATAAATTCTCACTGAACAAATAACTATTGTTATTTACTTATGTAATTTATATTACTGTCTTTCACAATCACGTACACATTTAATTTATTCAAATGAATCATAAAAATCTATTAATCTTCAGACATTAATGTATTCTTTAAAAATTCACCTAATGTTATATACATTACTTTCAAGAGAATAAATTCTCATACTGTTGAATTACATTGTGAATTACATACATAATTTATACGTTTACATATATGTACAGCATACTTGTATAATTTAAATTATCGTTAGTACTATTTTTACTTTATTGTTATTCACTAATGTTTATATAATTTATGATTGTTGCGATGATTCTCATTAAAAACATGAAATTTCATAATCATATTGTTGTACTTATTTATTTATTTTTGATTATTCATTACAAATGGATTATTTGCTCGCCAGACGAAGGAATTCAAAGAATGCACATCATCAATATGGCAGTGTTTTGAGCTGATGCTGTCGGAAAACATGCACCCGGGTCCGGTTCGCCGGATCCCGGGCGAAACCGTTGTTCGGAGGGAGGGGACCGGGGCGGACGAGAGAGAGCGGGCAATTCGAAAATATCGAAAACGTGAGAAATCGGCGAAAAATTACGCTTCCCCACACGGCGGAACATTTTGACCGCCGCCGAAGAAAGGATTCACGTCAGCTGCCGGGAAAAACCGGAAAACGGTTTCTCAGTCAACCTGCGTCAGTCGAAAATAATCAAACAAAACTTAGTCCATTAGTTTCGTAACTTGCTTTGAGAATCGATAAAGCTCTGTGGTGAACTGAATCTGGTAACTATGGTTACGGTAGTGTGCGCGATCTTCTTTTGTCAAGGATTTTTGAATTTTAAACCGTTTCCGATTTCGGAGTTTTCGCCTCTTTTTTTTTCCTTTTCCTTAATTTTGTTTCCCTGTTTTTTTTTTTTTTTATTCTCTCGCACTTCCGCCCGATTCCCATTTCCTACCGGTCGCGTTTTCGGGAATCGGGAAAGAAAAGAAAAAAGAAAAGGAAAAGGAGGAAATCGCTTCCATGACGATGATGATGATAAGTTGCGACGGTTTGATGTGATCCGCGCGCCCCCTTTCCCGGGGGAACGTTTCTTTTTTTCTTAAAAAAAAAAAAACAAATATGGCCGAAAAAAATCCGCCTTCGAACGAAAATCGAACGCTTTTCCATAATTTCTTTCTATTTCTAACGAAGCGTTTTCGCTTCCGGATGCGTTCCGTCCGCGACTGTGTCAAAGCTTTCCGAATGTTCCCTCGCGTTGGAACGAAAAACCCGTAAATTTACCCAGTTTTAAAAAATTTTTTTTCTTTTTTTTCTTCCTTGGTCTCAAAAAAAACCGCGTTCTTCCATTAACATCATTTCAGTTTGTTTTTTTTTTTTGAAGTAATTCGATTAATGATAAATTTTCCGTGAAAATCGCGCAGCATCTAATAAAAAATATCGGGAAATCTGAGGAGCTCGTAAATCAGTTTTATTTATTTATTTTTTTTTCTCTCTCTCTCTCTCTCTCTCTCTCTCTCTCCTGCTCTTCATTTTTCTCGCTCCGAAGGTTCTTTCTCGCGGCGTGAAACGCGAGAGTTTCGAATCTTGGAACATCGCCGATCGTTAAATGTTTGTCAATTCCGCGGTGAGGGGCTCCGAAGGGAATGAAAAAAAAAAGGAAAAGTTCAAACGGTGTGACGAAGCGAGATGTGTGGCTTTAAAGTTGCTGTGAATATAAAAACCGAAAGGCAGATGTCTCTGACGTCGCTCGCTTTGGTTCCGAAGCAGCACGCTGCGAATTGCTAAACATGACGGGAAAATTGTTCTCTCTCTCTCTCTCTCTCTCTCTCTCCTCCAATAACGTCAGCTGATCCCATAGTCAATAACCTACTTGTTAACAATGGCGAAATATTCACGTCGCACACTCGTAATGAATTATTTGATGTCTTAATATGATAATCAATCACAGGGTAAGTGAACGTTACTTGACCGTGATCTGTTTTGTATTACTTTTGAATGTAACGGGTGCCGAATCCTAAGTGACGAATCCAAAAATCGTTTTTCAGTATTAAATGTCCCTCTCTCTCTCTCTCCTTCAGCTACCGCCTCCCCCCCGCACCCCGAAAACGGTTTAATTGCGTCCAAAAATCTGTTCAAAAAGAGGTTTTCCCACTGCTTCTCCTCGAATTTCGAAGGAGAAAACATCGCTTTCCTTCGTTTCAATGTCCGGTGCAAAATGCACGTCAGATGCAGCTTCACTCAAGTGGTGAGAAATGTTGAACGAAATTCCGAAATGATTTCCAAGGGAAGAAGAGAAATTTATTAAATTGAAATTTTGTACAGCGATTCGCCAAACAACAGAAATCAAACCAATTTAATAAGTGCAGAAGCTGTGATAAATATTGGAAATTCAAAGGGATTTCATTATAAAACATGAAACAATTTTAAATTTGTTCACGTTTGCCTTAATTTTTTTTTTTTTTAATGAATGGACATTTCTCTCTCCCAAAAATGCTGTCAGAGGGTTGTGATTTCAAATTGTAATTTTTCATGGCAAGAGTCTTATGTTAATTATCAAAATTTTTGTGTTTTCATCAGTGGGGCAACTGAAAAAAAAGGAAAATTCATATTTATTTTACTTTCAATTATGAAAATATTTCTTATATTTAAAAATATATAAAGAAGCAAAACGGATTTCATAAAAAGAAAGAAAAATGTATTGCCGCGAATACAGTAAAAGGATCAATAGAAAAAAAATGAAAGAGAATATGAAATAAGAGAATGATATAAATATTGGTTATTTATTCAAAAGCTGTAATGATGATCTACTTAAGGGCAAATCCTCTCACCCTTTTGCTGAATGGAAACTTGTAAAAGGACAAAAGGGGGGATTCGAATGCACTTGTCAACGGTGCCTCTTTATGAATCCCAAGGGGCCGTTCTCTCTCTTTTTAGGTCTTTATTCATGTTCCTTTCATTAACGATCTGCGTTCCGCGTCGAGGGAATTGCCGGGGGTGAGCATTAGATTTGAGTAACCGGACAGTTCCAAATCGAGGGAATGCCTTTTTACCTTAAATAAAAAACTTTTAACAGATCACGTTCGCATTTAAACGTTCGGCCAAAATTTTAACGCTTTGTTCCCGGGATCTTGGAACACAGTGGAACAGCCCCTCGAATCGCGAATCAATTGAAAATGATGGCGCAATCTTCCTAACTTGCAAAAAGGTTTTAAGATCCCCGGGACAGTGGTCTCCAGTGGCGGGAAAAATTTGAGGAGTCGCCTGGCAGGAAGTTTTCCATTCGCGCCTTACCATTCGGGTCGCAAACGCGCACGTTACCGACAGCCAAAGCTCAAACTTTCGTTTTGCTTTTTCAGATGTGGAAGCGCGGCGCGATCCTCGTGCCGATTGCCCTCAGCTTATATTCCCAAGTCGCTTGCTACGGTCCTCACCATCCGAGAGGCGCTCACCAGCATCACAGGCCACCTACCGGATCGAACCCGATGAAAGACACGAAATTTCTGCAGGACGAGGAGTGTGTGTCGCTTCTTTTCTGTCGTCACTGATTTGGCCTTCCGAAGCCTGGAGTTAAAACAATTTCATTTTTGAACCCAAAATCTGATATCAGCTTTGGACGTATCAAAAGTAAAGGATATCAAAAACCTCGAAGTTGAAATACTTTAATTAAAGGATAATTCGAAAATCGTAATGCTAATTGCTTTACAATGGAGGGAAATTTGGGTTTGTAATGAATGAAATCATTCCGTTGAAAGAACGCACATAGTTTGTGGGGTGGAAAATTGAAGCAATCGATTTAAACTTCACCGGTGGTTAAATGTAAAACATCCCTTCGAATTGCATATTCCCCTTCCTCATTATTATGATCACTACTTATTTAAATCGAGCGAGGCATTGTTATTAATGGTCCCCGATTCCGATTGACGATGCTTTAATTTTTTTTTTTTCCACAGACACATCAAGGAGGACCTATCCAACTTTGCGGATAAGGTGGACACCAGAAACATGACTCCCGAGGAATTGGAATTCCATTATTTCAAGTAAGAATTTGACCGGGGATTTGGCGATAAACGAAGCTTAAAAGCAAGTAATGGAAATGTAAAACAAAATATACAGTGACGGTATCGCACATTGATGCAAAAGCATTGCGTTCAAAGACATAGTGAAGCCTCTCTGCAATTGAATGATCCTCATTTCGCAATGGCGGAGGTCATTGATAAGGCCCGCATAATTATTTTCAAACTTTTAAGCACTCTTCATCGGAGCATCGGAAATTGACAAAAGGGGATATCGAAACCAGCGGCAAATAAAAGAAGAAAGCGGCATAGAGATGTTCTGTTGTTGTATTTGACGGGGAAATACCCATCGTTATTCATCGGTAATCGATGAAGGGGTGTGAAATTTCAAATTTTTCCCTTATCCGCATCGGGTTTGTAACGCGGAATTGTATTGCCGAAAAGCCAAACACGTACATAATTATGTAGTGAATAAGGCTCTGCTCTAATGTTATGAATCATTTGAGGGAATGAAGGCGAACTTGGATCGGAGGAAATTTGTAAGAGCTTTTTAAGAAGGAAAGAAAACAATTTGCGTTAAGGGAAATGTCAAATATCCACGTCGGAGGAATTGAGATTTTTTTTTTTTCACATTTTCTTGGTTTGCTTGTTGGAAATGAATTAATATCATCTTGAGGGAGGCTTGATCGTATGCTTTTTGAAGTCTGGCAAAAACATGATCTTTCATACCGTCAAATAAGGCGGCACTTCCGATTTTTTTTCTTTTCAGAATCCACGATTTTGATAACAACACAAAGCTGGACGGATTGGAAATATTACAAGCAATTCGACATACGATTCACAATGATGAAGACGACGATACATCAACCGGAAAAGACCTGCAAAACTACATAGGTAAACAGAATTCATACACTCTGTGACATTAACCTTCGATTTGCAAAATTGAGAGGTTTAATAATGGGCTGTCAGGTTGTATACATAACTAAAAGTAATTTCAAGTCATTTATGAGTTTGAATAAAATTATATTTGTTACATGCATAAATATTTAAGGTGATAACATATCCAATTAAGCACTTTATAAACTATTCTGATCATGAGAATTATATATGTATAAGTAAACAAAAGCAACAAATAGCTCAATTTGCATTAAATGTAATAAATTTGTTTCAATATGGATATTCATTAGGTTGGTTGTATTTTCGTAAATGCTACTTGTTTTTCAATAAATTTAATATCTTTGCTTCCATACAATGTATTATTACATGTATTAGTAATAAAAGTAAAATAATAATGTAGTAAAAAAGTCAAAGATAAGATCTTTTTATGATGTAAAGAATTAAGGAAGGTTTTACAAATGAAAGGATTGAGAAATAATTTAATTAGCATAAAATTTCCGCTGCGGAGATCAGAACCAGTATAAGAGAGATAGAAAATCCTTATTTTAGGGCACATGATGAAGTTGAGAAAATTGTAATAAATTTTTCGACGTAAACTAATATGCAAAAACGCGAAATAAGAAAACCACAGTGGAGACAAAGTTCTGAAGGTTCACTTAGATGTGAGAAAAAAATAAAAAGAAAATAATTTTTTTTCACCTATATATTAAGACTTAATTGTTGCTAAATAAAAATTTAACCTTCAAATAATATTTATTATTTCAGATTTGATTGATCGCGTATTGGAAGAGGACGACCTCGACCGGGATGGCTACCTGAGCTATGTTGAATATGTTGTCGGGCGTGAGCGAGGGAAAAGAAGTTAACAGAAAGGCTCTGCCGCACTGAATTTTGTCATCCCCCACGATGGTCATTGAAGGAGATGCTGCACACTTGCTGTGAATAATGTGCAACCGCGCACATCATATCGTGGACAAAGAGTGAAAGCTTAAATTGCCATCGCAGAACCAACTGCTGGCAGTATTCGAGGACCGGTTTTACTGCCAGAAATTCGCGTTAAAAAAAAAAAAAAAATACATATATATAACATGTGGTTCTCCTTTAAAAATGATACTTCAAAGATTTCCATTTCGATATCTGTAAAAATTTTATAGGTTTTTTTACTGAATGCGCAGACTGTGCAGGTCGCCTAATGCGCATTTTCACGTTCCAATTACTTTGCTAACTACGTTATATTATGTGCCACCCGAAACGCGGGTCGGGAAACACGAGCGCGGACGGAAGTGTCGTTCGGTTCCATGAAATATCCAGTGAATGGTACATCATCGCCCAATTTTTTTAAAATAATTTTCGTATTATTCGGTTTTACCCGTCATTTCCCGAATCTTTTTCCAATTCCGAAGATTGCCTCGTGAATATTCCGATCTCCTCTTTCTTCGGTGGTGGTAAATTGTAAACTTGCTGGCAGCGCGACCTTAGCGTCTCGCGCTTTTTTTTTTTTCTTGCAGACTTTCGCTTCCGCGTTAATTGTTTTCATTTTTTTCTTTGGCTCAATTTAAAACCCGAATAATAATAATAAATTTCATATTTACAAACGAACCTATATCCTTGTACTTTGCTTCCGTTTAAAGATTTGTTTGAAGTTAAACGTGAAATTGTTTTGTCGATGCAATTTACTTTAATTTGCTCCTCGTGTGGCTGGGCCGTAAGTCAACGCTGATACGAATGAGAAGAACTATGCATTTAAGTTTCGAGAATGTGATTGTCGATCAAAATGGTATTTAAGCAAATCTCCTAAATTCCGAATGCGGAATTCGTTTTGTTGAAAATTAAAAAAAGTGTAATCATGAAAATTTTTATCATTTTATTAAATAAAAAAAAAAATTCTGAACGAATTCTTCAGTTTTTTCTCGCCTTACTTACTTTAAACTATCTCTGATTTCAGAATGAATTTCATTAAAACGACTCGTTGCATTCAATGCAGGAAATAATATTCTCCATTTTTTTTTAAGAAATTACGTTGAATACTGTCATAATTAAAAAAAAGTAACAAATCATTCACTTCCTCCTTTTATACATAAATATTTTTATATACTTTACCTCCTCGATTTTACCTTGGATTTAAAAAAAATTACTCAGCTCTGTGATTTTTTATGAAATCTAATCCGAAAAATAATTTTCGTATGAAAATCGGAATAAAATTTGTTTCATGTTTCTTATATTAGTTTTTGAATTGATCAAGCAAAAAAGTTTTCCACTTGTTACAGTGAAATTTTTCCTATCCTTTGTTAGTGTCTTCAATTTCAAAGGAAAATTCGTCTTTAAAATGACATCATCCAATCAATCCTCGACGATCGACGCCTGCGCACATTTTGACCGGTGATCTGTCGTGTGCCGTATGACCTTTAAGATGGTTTTCATATATTTTAATGACCTAATTAAGTATTTATGACATAATATTTAATTGATTTCATCAAATTTAATTATAAAAAAAACAAGTGAATATAGTTCAAGTGATATATGAGTTATTGTCTCCTTATATTGTAAATTTCATGATATTTTCACACATCAAAATATCGCTAGGCTTTTGTTTTGAAATCAGTTCGTGACGTCAAAATGGCGATTTCGCCTAAATGAGACATTCTGTAACAGAAGTTTTTAATATATTTTTAAGACGTTTAAATCATTTTTATTGCGTTTAAATTTAATGAAATTCATTCTTAGAATCATTTTTCATATAAGGTGAGTTGTAATTTTTTAAATTTCAATCAGTTTCATTGAAAATTTGGAAAACAAAATTTGGGTGTGAAATCAATTGTATTGCATAACCTTGAATTCCATTGGAGATCCATCTTTTACTTTCGGCCATTTATTAAGATTTTTAAAAAAAAAAACTGACATATGCAAAATGTAAAATAACAGGAAGTCGTCGTGAATTACAACGTATTCCGAACGTCTTTTCTTTCTCATTCCCAGCAAACATTATTACCAGATTTTAATTTATGCGGATCCGTATTTTTGTTAAGAAATTTCATATTGATCTAGGTTTATTTGTTAAAATTTTTTCCTTCTTTTTTCCCTCGAGCTCCGTCGAAAGCTTGGCAAGAATTCAGACCCAGAATTTTTTAATAAAAAAACTCGTTTAAAAATTTTTGAAATCGATTATGTAATTTTTTTCATTTTTTTCTTTTTATTTTAATTTCTTAACGCGAAATTGTGTGAATGCCGATATCTAGGTCGCCTATAATTTAATATATTCGAGCTGAATGTTTCATCTTTGCTTTCACATTAAAACTATTTTAACAATAAATGAAACTTGTTCTTATTGAAGATTCATTATATGTATCAATATTTAGTCTAAAACTGTCAGAAAATAAAAGTTATTTCCATTGTCTGATAAAAAGTTAGGCCTTTCTTTATCATCAAAGATAGAACTGTAATCACATTTACTGTTTTTCAATATAATCATATTCATATGAAGAAAAATGCTTTAATTGTTCCATAATAAAAATTTCAAATTACCACAGCCTAAGTAACAAGAAAGGAAAATGATATTTTCTTTTTTCCAATTTTTGTCTTTTAAAGTTTAAGTTAGTTTCACACTGAAATCGTGCAGTGCAATAATTTCATTTTGTGAAACATTTTTTTTCTTAGGCCTAAAATCAATGATGAACAACCCAAGGCAATGTCTGATTTTAGAAAATTTTTAATTTAAAAATAAAAAAATAAAAATAAAAAAAAATAAAAAAAAGAATCCAAACTGTCATGTATATAATTAAATGTTTCTGCTAATTAGCAGATTTTGCCTTTTATCAATAATTTGATAAAAGGCCTATTTCTGATTTTCAAATGTGTTATTCCATTAAATTTTTATGGAAAGAATTCGTTTCAGTGAAAGACAGTAAGTATGCCAGCTTTGTTTTTGTTTTCTTTTTCATTTGCTTTTTCAAAATGTTTTTTCTAATTTTGTGCCCATTTTGGTTGACATGCCTGATAGTTTTGTTTGAGGAATTCATTATATAAATTAATTTAGAATTTGCATTGAAGGTTTTATTCTATTTTTATAAATTTTTTTATTTATTTTTTTTCCAGTTCATTTATTAATTTGACTTTTTGAAAAATTAAAGATTTTTTTTTCAATTTCACAAAAATTATAAAAAATTTAAATTTAAATGCAAGGTATTAGGAAATTGAGATTTTTTTTTTCTTTTTTTAATTAAAAAACATAGTGGCATACTGCAATAAGTGTATATTATTCAGATTAATGTATATTATTAGATTAAATGCAGTTGACAATTTACATTCTCAAATTGCTTTTTTTTTGTATCCAGTTAAAAATTTATTAAATCCCTTAAATTCTTTCTTTCCATGTATGCATTACATGCATTACTTTTTATTTAGTGTTATATGAAGTTTAGAAGAGTTTGCTGGGGATTTCACTTCTATCCTTCAGTGGTCTCACTTCTTTTTATTGTCCTTGAAGAAAAAAGTTTGTTTTTTTGTAAAAATAATATTACATTGCCAAATTTTTTTTATTTTAAATTGTTTGCTTTTTTTTTTTATGTTCTGTATTTAAGCGAGGCATTTTTAACAACTATCATTTTTTTCAAATACACGAAAAATGTTCATTATCTTGCAAGAGAAAAGTCCGAAATTTTCTTTTTTTTCTTTAAAAGAAAATTGTAAAACCGCCATCACTCCCACATGACTAGATTTTATGGTGATATTAAACCAGAAACATCGATGTATAACCTAGGTCCGCGATATGTTGCATTCAGACAATTAGGCATTGACATTGGGACTTCAAGGATTTTTAATTTCAAGTTTGGGTACTTTAAGGTCACCTTAACAAAACAGAGCTCTAGTAAATTGTTTTCAATGCTTTTTCTTTCTTTTAACCTCGCTTCTTTGTGTGTGTGCGTGTGTGTGTGTTTGCGTGCGTGAGTGCGTGCGTAAGAGCGAATTTTTTTTTTAATTTTTTCACTTAAACCTTCCTTTTTTTTATTCGAAATGTCTTTCGTTTTTCTTCTGCGAAGCGAGACCGATATCAAATTGCTGAATTGAAATTATTAAGTGTTTCCCCTGTTGCGCAATTTACATTTCCTTCGGTCAGGGCCCCTCCCCTCCCCGCCCGCCTCCCGAAAAAAGGCGATCGATGTCATGTGACGATCGAAATCCCGTTAGATAATTTCCTTCGAAGTCGCTGGGATATTTTTTTTTCACCCCGTTCATGGGGAGGGGGCGGAGAGGGAGGTATATATAAAATAAAATGTGAAAATATATCGTGTTTCGCATCGAATGCAGCCAAATAAAGTAAAGCAAATAAATATGAAAAAGAAAGCAGGGATCTGGGTCCCATTTTCCTCGAGCTTCGGCTTTTGCGCTAATTGAAAAATCTTCAAATATTGCGGGCGACAATGTCCAACAAAAGATATTATATGGCTACAATTTTTTTCGATAATGTCGAATTTCCAACCCGTTTTGCCTTGTGATTTATTATTGCTTTTTATTTGTAAAAGTAAAAAAAAAGAAATTTACTGCAATGAAACCATCGTCATAGCTCGTTCGGCCCTTGTGATAGACACCAAAACCCCTTACCCGTTGCATTCCAATCGTTTATAGCAACATCGAAAACGTATAATTAAGGGCGAATTTCATTTACCCAAACCCGAAATTCCCGTTATTGTCCCTTGGCAAGAATTCTCATCAACCCTACGATCCTCGTGTTTTCCCTATCACCCATTAGATGAATTTCAAAACTCAACACAATATCAAAAGTATTGAAGTTTTTAATTATCTTTTCATTCATAATACACACACACACACACACACACACACACACACACAAACACATAGATTGTATTATTTTTAAAATAAATAAACCCTGAGAAAATATCTCAGCACACGACCTCTTCAGAAAAATTCAAATATCAGCGATTATAATTTTTACCTAATTCGATTAGTTTTAGCATTTAGAATAAAATTAAGTCCGTGATGTATTGTAAAATTACGCTGCATGTAATGAATTCAAATATATTTTGAAAAAATTTAAAATTTATGGGAACTTGTTAAGGTTGATGATTTGCTCCAGTGCCCACTTAATAGATATTGCCTTTGAAGTCGAACATAAATGAAATTAAATTCAATTTATTATTAATATTTGATTCGCATGTTATTTTATTCTCTCTGGGTATAAATCTTCATTGGATAACCCGAGAATTTCGCCCCCCCCCCAACCAAAATCCATACCCGTGATGCATGATATATGAAACTTTTTATATATTTAGAGGAATAGAGAACTGTTATTTTTGGATTTTTTTTCTAAAAAAATAACAATGTTTTATAGTTATATTTGGAATTTTCGTGAAGAAATTTAAATAACCACGATCAAATACTATTGAAAATGGTAAGAAAAGATATTTATATTTCAACTAACTTGATCTGTGTTATCAATTTTTTTATTAATGTGCAGAATTCATTTTGTGTGTGTTTGTGTGTGTGCGTGAATATATCCCCGTTAGGGTAACGTTATATAATATTTTTGTCATCTGTATATGAAGTTTATAAGCTATTTGAGTTATCAAATTAAATAAAATTACTTTTTTTCTCATTCCTTCATTGACTTCATTTATTATTTCTGTAACATTAATTATATTCTTCATGTTATTTTACAAGAAATAATATCACTCACTGTTGATGATCATCAAAAGATTGCGTAAAATGCATGTTCCCATTTGAAGTGAATTTTATACTGAAAGAATTCAGGAAATTAAATTAAATAGGAGAAATAAAAATGTACATATTATATATGTGGTAGAGAAGACTAAAATTTTATTCCGCCATCTTGAAGTATGAATATTAAAAATAAAGTTAGATCAGGTAAAATAGTGGTTTTCTTTATAAATCAAAAATTGGGCGCAAACTCGGGGATGTGACGGAAAATGGCCGAAGCCCATTACGGTAGTTTATTGCCTTCTCGTTTCGAACCTTTTTCATCCTTTGGGACGGAGAGGTAAAAAACGAGACAGGCGAACGTAAGACGTTTCCTTCCGAAATTCTGAGTCTCACAGATTAATTTCTCGCTTTCAGTGATTTTTTTATGCACCTTCAGTGTTTAAAATGGAACAACCTGATTGCACTGAACAAGAATCCGAAATCAAACGTTTGAAAAGTGAAAATGTCGATCAGAGCGAGCAAATCTGCAACGGATGCACCGACGATGATTCAAGAGTGGGCTCCCTCAAAAGGAAGCTGTCACCCCCGGAGGCAGAAGAGAGCGAGAAGAAGTACGTGAAACTGGAAGATCATGGAGGAGGAGACATTCCTGCTCATCATGCTAGGCGGCCTCCGAATGGTTTCCTGCTGTTTTGCAAGCGTCACAGGGACATAGTTAGCGCGAAAAATCCGAATCTGGAGAACAGAGGAGTGACAAAGCTGCTTGGAAATTGGTGGAGAACGCTGGAGGAGGAAGAACGCGGGAAGTATAAGGAATTGGCACGCCAGGTATGCATTTAAATTTAAGTCATTATTTCCCTTATCCTCCGCATTTTTATGTTTAGATTCTTAAAGATCTTTATTGCAAAACCTCGAATTGGATGAGCCTCTTTTTTTTTATCGACTTTTTTATAATCCATATTGCTTTTTGGCAATAAAATTGTATTATCTATTTAACAAAGTTAATTTCAACCATCGCTTTATTTGCAGAATAAAGAAATATTTATTGCAAACAATCCGCAGTTTACATGGTACAAACTACCAGCTCCACCTCTGAGAACACTGGTCACAAGACCGTCTAATAGAAGACCACCAAAACTTGAAACTAGTCCGATTAATCCTGCTGGACCTATCACTCCAGGAAAGCTTGCAGGTATTTCCTAAATGATTTCTCGTGATGAATTAAAAAAAAAAAAAGTAATTTTCATCAATCAAAATTAGAAATTGAATTTATTTTATTTTGTTAAATATTGAAAGTGCAGATTGAAAAAATGAAACTTTTCTTTAGTCAGTTTATGATTTATCATTGCAGATGAGAGTCAATTAGGAGGTTTAACTAATCTGTTAAGTTCATCAGTATCACCGCCTTCTACGCCGTTTAATGCATCTCCGCCGACGATGGCGACGGCAGCACCGGCGCATCCGAAAAAGAGATTCCTACTTCAGACAAGGGCGAAGCAATCGGACGGTGGAAATTCATTTAGCGAATCAGACGATGGGTCCGACAATAACAAGGGAAATTACAATAAAAGCAGCAAGAAAAGTTACAAAAAGAAAAAGAATTGGAATTCATTGAAGTATAAGAGAAATTTGAAAATGAAATGGAGCGATTCGTTTTCAAACAGAAACTGTTGCGAAAATGAATCGGATGAACTACCGAATGCATATTGGAAATCCGACAGCGATTCCCCAAATTGCACCCAGCAGCAGTTAATAGAGAAAATTGTCGATTCCAGCTTCGATTCGCAGAAACCTTTACAAAATTTCGACATTCAACGTAAATTAGACTACATAAATACGGAGCATACATATCAAAAAAATCCTGGTAGATTTTGGCAGCAAAAACAAAAAATGGGCAAAAAAGAATCGTGTGCACCGTTTCAAATTGTGAGCAAAATAGATGGAATGGAGCAGAACATTATAAGCCCGAATGTTAATAACAACACAATTTTAATTACGGATGCAGAAAATGATGTTAAAAAGAAAAATGGTCTAAACGAAATTAATTATCCATATAATGATACTAAATTGATATCTGATTATGCAGATATTAACCAAAGACAATTGGACCAATCTAGTATCCAAACTAATCATGATCGAATAAAAGTGGAAGATGGGTACATTCCGGAGAAGTATACAAGAAAAGTGCAAGAAGACTGTGATAAAATTGGAGGATTGGAGGACCAAAATAAGCCTTTTAAAGTAACTCAGGATGATGACATACCAAAGAACTGTGATAGAGATTCGAATTTTCAAAGTATTTTAGGGAAAGTAAGTAGGGAAATTGGGAATATGATTAACGAACGCAGCCCGGAAAGTACCGAAGAAATGGCTGTCGCTAAATTTAATATTCAGTCAAGGAGTGAGTCCGATTCGGACGAATCGTATGACGACAAATCTGACACTGCAAGCCCTCCGGAATCGCCGGGAGGCGGAAGAAGATCGAAGAGATCGTGCAAAGGGCAACGATATGAGCAGTTTATAAAAGATTCCGTAAGCAAAAAGCGAAGCAAAAACCTGGACATGTATGCATCGATGGAATTTCGAAAAGCGAAGAAAAAGAAAGAAGTGTTTAATCCGTCCTCGGATGAATTGGAAACGATTCCATCATGCGAAAGAGAAAAAAGAGAAAAAGCTAACGATTCCGACGAGAAGGAGCAAGTTAGTAATAATTCTGCTGAAGGGAATAAAGATGAATTGGAAGGTAACAACCAACTTTCAGAAGATCTCAGTGTAAAACAAGGTACAAAAGCATCAGATATAATTAAAATGAAACTGGATAAGGAAGCAAAGCTGAAGAAAGAAGCTGAGGAAAATGTTGGAAAAAAGCAGAAAGACTCCAAATTGAAAATGAAGAAAAAGCCAGTGTCAAAGGTGCAAATGATAAAAGAAAAAAGAGAATTGCATATTGGGTAAGGAAATTTAATGAAGAACCAAAGGTTTTATAAAAATCTTGCTCTCAAACAATCAATACACAGTTAACTTTGCCGTTAAAGATTTAATTATTATTTTTTTAAATAAATTTTTGAATCATAAAAAATCATATTTTTTCAATTCAATTCAAAAATTGAATGATAAAGAATCATATTTTACATATTGCTTTTTCCTTTTGAATAATATGAGATTTATAATTTTCAGGGAATTTAATTTAAATGAAAAAATTGAGGAACTTCCCCTACTCAGCTTCGAAAGTTTTCTTCAGAAGAAACGACAAAGAAAAAAACGTTTGCTAGGATTAAAAAAGGAGGGTGTAAAAAGTAGAGCGGTCAAAGGCAAAGTTGAAAAATTTAAAAGCAGAGATTCCAGAACAGCTCCCAATTGCGATGTTAATCTTGTTCCTACAAAACCAGCCAATAATGGGCACAGTAATTCAAGTAAAATTTCAAATCATGATAGTATTATTATAGCCAATTTTCATGCAAATATTAAAAAATTATATTTGTTGGCTTGTAATAATAATAATTATTATTATTAATAATATATTAAATATTATATTATATATAAACTGTAATTTATTATATGTAATATATATTTTATATATTACTACTTACAATATATTATATATATATAAATTATAATATTAACATATTTAATAATAATTATTATTAATATGATAATTATAATCCATCATTATTATTATCATTATCTTTATCGCCATTCGGATTATGAATTTCGTTTATTATGCATTCAAATTCTTTTATTCTGCGTCAGCAAAAATTTTGATTTGAAAATTTTGAAAATTTAATAGAACTCATTTATTTTATTCATTTTTACAGAGCCCGACTTTGCTGATCTTACAACATTAGCAGAAACAGCTGCAGCATTGCTTTCCTTAAGTGAGCCTCGTAACAGGGTATGTAAATTGAAATTTAATATTTAAAATCCGTAATCAAACGTAATCCTCTTGGCGTTGAGATGTAATTATTTTAATGTTATTAATAATAATAATGACAACACGGATATAACTGTCCAAACTTACAGAATCTAGCTAACAAAGGCCAGACAATACCCTTATACACAAGATATAAACAAGAACCCTGAAGATAACGTACTTATTGAAATATCCATTCTAGTGACAAGAACATAAAATAAAGAAATAGAAAAATATAGAAGTACTTCCCCATAGCTGCTGATAACAAAAAAACGTGGAAACAAAATACGGTGATAATAGCGCTACTAATAAAGTCTCCTATTGATCTCGCACTCCACTCTTTCATAAGTTTTTTCATTTATCATTCTATACACACACACACAAAACACGATAAAATGGGAAACTTAACACAGAGTTAAAAAATTCTTCAGTCAGGACATTTAACAGGCAGATCCATCCCTCTCACTACTTGATATTAACCTGTAAAGAGAGAAACAAACAGGAAAAAAATACTCTGAAGACAAAGCGGAATTTTAATAATAAAACAATAATAATATAATAATAGTAGATTTACAGAATCGAAAACTTTAATTACTCCGAAATTAAAAAACAAGGAGTAGAATGCTGCATTAATAATTGTGTATGCGAACTTTTTTAAGTTAAATATCTTTTGTAAGGATGTGCAGCTACAAAGATCTGAAACGTTTTCTCCTGTAAAATTCATACATTTTGAGTCAAAAATTAAAACTACTTAATGATTTAACTTCCTTTGATAATTTGGCATTAAAATTATAAAGATGTGATTCAAATATTTGAATAGTAAAGTTATGGATCGAAAATTAACTGCAGCATTAAGAGATATCAATATTTTTATGTTATAAACAAAAAAAAGTTAAAAATAATTTGTAAAAATTGCATATTAAATTTTCTTTCAAAAGTTACAACTTTTCTTTTTAAAAATATTATTAATTTTATAATAAGAAGGAGTATGTTATAACATGGATATACATATGCATGCGCATATAATTTTTTATATTGTGAATTTAAAAAATTTTTAGTTTTAAATATGAATTTTGGATGTGTAATTTTATTTATTGGACCAGATTTTTTAAAAAATATGTTTTAATTTCATTTTTTTACTTTTCAGATTGGTGAAGACAACAATTAACTAGTAAACAGGGAAATCGCACGTAAGAAAGTTAAATAATAAATTCCCGGCAGGAAAGAGTAAGGAATTAAAATATAATAACTCGTATTTCAAAAAAAACGACTAAACATTTTTTTTTTTTTTAACCATCTGCACTTGATGAGCCGTTTGCTGTATTACAGAAAAATTCTTTTTAACAAAAAAGAAATATTCTTTGTCAAAAAAAAATTTTTTTCAAGATTGATAATAATTTTGATTGTTGATTGTTCAAGAACATATTTCTTGAAAAAGAACAAGAAAAAGGAATTTGAAAATGTCTGATTAAATAGCATAAAAATATTTTTATATATATATTTTTAACTTATAATATATATATATCAATTATAAATTTCGTTAGGCACGGGTTGGACAATCGAGGAAAAAGTTAACTTTCTTTCTCCAAATAGGTTTTTTAAAGCTTTGTCATCATGTTGGAATTTTTTGTTTTTAAAACGTGCGTTGACAAACAGAGTTTTCCCTACACAAACTTATTTAGTCCCAACCTAATTTTGGATAAAATAAAAGGGAGGAAAGTTCTTGCTTTTTTTCCTATAATCAAATTCGATTGATACGTTATCGATGTTTGATATATGATAATAGGAATTTAACAGTTCATTCCTTATTGCTGATTAGGCTTTGAAATCATTGTTATTGTAAATTTTCTGAAATGTCGATCAATGGAAAAATCCGCATTTAATTATTGATGTTGTCATTAATTATTATTATTATTATTATTATTATTATTATTATTATTATTATTATTATTATTATTATATGTTACTATGGTTATCGATAACGACGGACATTTATTGTTGAAAGATTATAATATAATATTGTCAAGTTAAGAATTTTTGAATTGTTTAAACTTTTGTTTGCTGATTTTCATTTTGGCCTTTCCCTTCCCCGAAATCGAAATATATATGATCGAAAATTAAAAATTTGATGTTTGCTTATGAATATGTTGTCTATGTTAGAAGATGTTAAAAAGATTTAAAATGCGTATAAATGAAGATTTTACTTTCATTTATATTAAAATTTTCGTTTTTTTATGTTAAAAAGCAAAAAATATGGCGATTTCAGCAATAAGGTATGGAAATCGATCTTCCGAAAAATACAAATAAAAATGAGGGTAATAGTAGCCTATTTTTCTATAGATCTAATTTGTTAACAATATTATGTTAGTCTATCTTTTTGGCATAAACTAAATTTTTGTTTTTTCAGTGTATGATTTTTTTCTTTGCGTCAATAGAATTGTTTTTAGTATGAAATATTCGCACGCGCGTATGAATTCGTGCGTGCATGCGTTGGTGTGTGTGTGTGTGTGTTTGTGTTTGTGTATGTGTATGTGTATGTGTGTGGTGTGTGTGGGTGCGTGCGTGTGTGCGTGCCTGCCTGTCTGCGTGCGTACCTTAAGTGTGCTTTTATCGTGTAAACGTTGGATCAATTAACAAATAATTTTCTTTATGCAAATCAATTTGTTTTGTAAAACATCTTTTATGTTAGTGCGGTTATAAGATATTGTTATCAAAATATTATATGAACAGTATAATTGTAAGATTTCTGGAACATTATAAAGTTTATATGCAATATGTAATAGATTATTTAGAAAAATTACTTATGATTAAATTCATCAATGAAATTACTTAAATTAAATTCGTCAATGAAATATACATTATACATACGATATATATTAATCAAATCCGCAAATGGTGTAAGAATAATATAAAATTCAGTGTCGAAATTAAGAAATTTATATTACGATTGATCTGATGTTTTAGTATATATATGTATATTTGTTCTTATTTAAATTTCTAAATTTACAAATCGCTGTACCGCCTCAAAATTATCTCTCGCTGATCTCATTCACTCTTAACTCTATAACAGATTTATTTTTCATTTTCTTGAGTAAGATATATTTATTTGAAATTAATTTTTGTCTCACTCTTTCACATCAAGTTTCTTGATGTTTTTTTCTTTAATTTTCTTCCTCGGTTATCAGTTCACTTTTCTTTTGGTTTTACGGATTTTCGTTTCCTCCCCCGCACTTTTAAGTGGAACCCTACCATCGAATAAATTTTAAAATTCATTCCTATTTGCAGAATTTTTGTTATTCCGTCGTAAAACAAAATTCTTTAGCGACTGGAATCAACATATTTAGGAAAAATTATAATCCATTTAAATAAAATTTCGGATATCTATATTATTTTTTGTTTTTTTAATTCTATATTATTTATGTGTCATAATTAAAAACTTCAAAAATTGTATTATTTACATAGATTTTAATCTTGAACTATTAATGTCTACTACAGCAACACATAGAGAGAGAGAGAAAGAGAAAGAGATAAAGAGCCTCATATAACAATATATGTGTGATAAATCTAATCGACATTTTCATTTAAATTATTTAATCTTTAAGGATAATTCATGTATTATAGAAAAAAATATGCTACTTTCATATATTTATAGTTTTTTCGCTGCATAAATTTATATTTTTTGTTCACTTTATTTTTTCAATTATTGTTGAGTTGTTATTACCCCCTCACACATTTATTTAGGCATTGTAACACTTGCAATTGCCTTCATATTGTTATTAATACTAATTTTATAATTTGTGTATTTCATTTGATTAAATCAAATAATTGTATTATTGAAATTTTAGTGGGAATAGACTTTGGATCGGTTACTAATTTGTTATCAAATATTATGTTTTAAAAAAAAAATCTTGTTATTAGCGGTTAAATTGGTATTGATGTTAGATTGTTTTTAAATATGCAAAAAAAAATTTCATTTTAACTTATATTCAAAATCCTTGAAGTCGCTAATTTTTTTTCAAATAAAAATTGGCTTTTACTTAAATGTTAAGCAATACAATCTAAATTTTTCAGGTAGCTTCACTATACGTAGGAGGGGTTTGATCTCTCCGAAAAATTATAGTAAATTTCATTTTACCAGAATATGCAATGGTGATCAACATGATAATGTCAACTAGATGAAATTTTAATATGATAAATTTTTAGTATGTATATGAATATATATATATTAAAAATTTATATATGTATTTTCTCTAACGAAATGCCTTTGATAGCAAGTTCATTTACTAACATTTTGCGGCTTTTAATTTTTTTTTAAGAAAGATTAGTAACGAAAAAGTAACAAAGGGTTGTTCAATTACTGTAATCGATAAATAAAATCACCATTATTTTATATGTATATTATATAAATAATTGTTGCTATTTTCCTATTGTTATGTATGTGTTTGTCACTGTTGATCGTATTATTAATGAATACAAAAAGATTATTATACATAAATACACCACACACACACACACACACACACACACACACACACAATACACATACTTATGTTACATGTTTTGTATGTATTATACATATATCACGTTTTTTCATACTTCATCTACAAATTTTAACTAGTTACCACTAATATAATGCTCATTTCTTGAAAATTTGATGGGTTTTATACGAAATATGTGTGAACTTATGTGAATAAAAAGAAATAGATCTTTTGCGTTTTTCTGCCGGACGGAAACCAGCGGTGAAATATTGCATATAATTTTGATAATTTTCTTTTTGAGTAATGGGCCGTTTGTAATCAAAATTGTAATGTTTTCGGGGGCCAGTTATCAAAATATTTTATTTTTAATGCTCCTCTTTTTCGTCCCAAATAGAAACTATTTGCTCTTGTTAGGTTTATCGTCAGAATTCTCTCTCTCTTTCTATCTATATACGCGTATATATCTGCCTGTATACATATATACAAACATACACATATACACACACACACACATACACATACACATATACACACACATACACACACACACAATTTTTCTGTCAATGGTGATTTGCAATGTACCTGATATATTGCATAACATATTTATAATTTTATGCAATCGTGTGGTTGCGTGTTATGTATTACGTGTAAAGAAAAAAAATATTAAATTAAAAAAAAATGCTCAATTTTTTTTGTCATAATGAAAAATCTTTATGAATTAGAACGTAAGTTTTCCATATCTAAAATGAAAATTAATAATAATATGAAAAAATATATATGCATATTTAGATGTATTTTTCGTATGTGAAATTTGTATCAAGAAAATTAATGTTGTGTATTTTTTGTTTTGATTTCAATGTGTTTCTGTGTAAAAACAATTTGAAATTATTCGGTCGTTTACGTCATGCAGTCTTTTTTTAAAAAAAAAAATCCCATATCAAATCAGTTCCCCGGGGGAAATTGTAAAAATTCCACCATCCTTCATGAATGGGGGGAGAAATATATTTGTATGTATATATATATATAATAATGAGTGTTAACATTTTTCAAAGCATTATTTTACCGTCATCGATGCTAATGTTGAAAACCCTGCAAGAAAAAACTGAAAAGCTCAGAAACTGATTTATTATTTTAAAAATGAATTAATAAATACCAAAGAGACAATCAACATATTTTGGGCGCTCTTGTAAAAAATTTTTCGTTATATAACTGAAACTGGGGTGCCCGACATAATTTATATCACTTCTATTTCACCGTATTCGTCGGAGCCAGTGTATCTTGTCATACACTTATAATAAACACATTATAATGAGCTTATTTTAATTTTTCTTTTTGATTTAAAATTTGCCTTTTTTTTCAGTCGCATCCGCAGCTTTTGTCAAGATCTGACGAAATTCCATAAACAAAATCTGCTTTTTACAAATTTCCCCCTTTTCCAGGTGCCCCCACCAACCCACCCTTTTTCCCATTTTCGTTGTATAACTAAAATAATAACCGATAAAATGTAATTTATTTTAAACCAGGGGCGTATCTAGTCGCCACTCCGCAATTACGCCATTTCCTATTATATAGACATATATATATAATCGAGATGATTCTCAATGAGCTTTGTGCTTGAATTAATCTTTTATTAAAAGTGTGAGTTTCTATAAATTTAGAACATAGATATAAACCAATATAGAATTTAATTTAAAAATATTTTTAAAAAAAATGCATACATATATATATATATTTTGATTAATCAGTTTCAATTGAGTCAACTTTATCTTGAATTTGAAATTATATTTTATTAGTTTGTTAAAAAATTATATGTATTTTTTAAAAAAAATATTATATTAGTTGTTATAATTTTTATTATTTTTATTATTATAATTTTTTTCGTCATTTAAAAATATCAGCGAAATTTGTGCGGAAAAAAATGCAAAGGAGATTAAATAGCTTCGAAGATGAAACAATTAATGAATAAAATTATATAAATCTCCATGAATTGTAAATTAATATATACTTTCCAGATGTAAAAATAATCGGCAAAGTTATGTTTAAGGTAATGTCTCGTTTAAGAAAAAAATTTTTTAACGATTTGAACAGTTCTCCACTTCCCCATAAAACGATTGGTATATGATGTAAATGTTTAAATTATCATTTGGGAAAAGATGAATTAATTTTTTTTTGGATTGTTTAAAATGAAATTTTTATTAAATATTCTTTCATTTATTTTATGTATCAATTGCTGTATATTCGAAGTGTTAAATGTGGATTTATAAAAGTTATGTTAACTTTTTTTTTAATTCAATTTAAGTAACAAAGAGAAATAATCTTTTAAAAAATAAATTTTAATTTTAATTAGATTATTGTTTTGCCGATATTTGCATCTCGGAAAATAATATTTTCGGAAATAAACAAAACCAAAAAAAATTCGACAACAGTTTATTCGAATGTTAAAATTTTATTTGAACCCTAAATTATAGTTGTGAGTTTGTTTTTTTATTTAAATAAAAATTAGATATATAAAACACAAACAAAAAAAATAGGAACAAAGGTTTTTTTGATTGCGCAACTTAATTTTTATCGTTACCAAAATCTTCAGAAGTGATTCTAAAAGAATTAATTTTAATTGCTGAAATTTTAAATGAAAAAAATTTAAAAAAATTCTGTTCATTGTTGTTTTACAATTTAAAAGTGAAAATAAAAAATAATAATTTAAAAAAAAATGCAAAAAAGGACCTTTAAAGCGATTGAATCAAATTTACAAATTTCCATCTTCCTGATTAATTATTTGTGTTTCGATAAATGTTTTTATTAAATGTTCTATTTAAAAAAAGGAAAAAATTTATGTTTATTAAATAAATGATCGAATGAAAATTTAAGTTCATCCTTTTGAACCTTTACTTTCTTTTTGCTTTTCATTCATAATCGGATCCGTCAAACGGTGATATTTTAGATATAAGATATTTAGTTATTTTGCTTCTAATGTAATAAACATCTATTAATACAATAAAAATCTTAACTAACAAACGTGAATTATTTAAACGTGACGGGTGAGTATTGATGTTTTTAAAAATGTAGTTTTTTTTTTTTTATTTTTTTGTGCTTTTCGTAGCAATTTAGGGATCTTCGACAATTGTATGAATTTTTAGATGTCGAAATAACCTTGCGGTCGATGTAACAGGGTGTTATGTGATAGTAATATCAATGTAATATGGTGTACGATGGCATGATAAATCTGATACTAAAGTCTTTTGTATGCTGTGATGCTAGCTTTTATGGAATCTACCACTAATGACTATGCGTTATTAATCCTATAATATGAAGTTTAAAACGTTGGTGTAGCCGCCTTTTCTGTCCGCGTTAATGATGTCTAAAATATTGGATTATTATATCATTTTCAATCATGTTAATGTAACAAATTGAAATGCAAAGTGCTTTTATTATCTCTTTTTTTTTAGTCAGATTAGGGTGCCGGGAAAGCTATTTCCCCGTGTTTGTGGCCAGTATTTAAATGAATGGAAGCGCGGAAAAGATGCGAGGAGCCATATAGACTTTTATTGTTGAATGAAAATTCCTGGCAAAAAAAGATTCATTTTGCCCGACATCGATTTTCGTTAACAATGCTCGTTTTCGTCACTGCAATGGAAATTATAAGTTGTGCCAAGAGTTTCATTTTTTGTTTTTTCCAAGCCGCGAATCGCCTGCCGTTTTTTTTGTGTTCCGGGGGTTGGCAACATATTGTGCTTCCTCCATACCCCGCCGCCGCTGAATAGAAGAAAAGCGGACGTGAAATTTCCCTCTGTTTTTCGAGAATTCTTGACCAATATTTCATTCCTAACAAATTTCAAAGATATTCAAATCGACAACGTTTGCGAAGGTAGGGCAGCAATTTCCTTTTGAAACCCGATCTTAAGCAAAGTCTTTCTTCCTACATTATGCGACGTCAGAAGCTGTCCATGTCGCACACGTACAACCGAATTGTTTTGTAATTTTTATGATTGTAACACTTCTCGTTTATTCATATCGGCAGCACTCAGGTTCGGTTCGATCTCTTACATTTTCGTGTAAATAATTCTCAGTTTAAAATAGTTCAAGGTGCCCCCGAAATGTTACGTAAGTAGCCCAAGGGTAAGAGGAAACCTTCGAAATGTTTTTCCACGCCATTTTGGGGCTTCTTTTAACGAGGTTTTATCGATAACGCGATTTCTGCACATGCTTCAACAAAATCTTCAATCACCTAATTAGAGCCTTTGATAGATTGAAAATATTTGAAACCATTAATTTTCTTCCTCTTACTCATGTCAAGCAGTTGGATTTTGATTTTATAAAGCAAATAAAAGTTAATCAGTTGAGCAAAAATTGTTTGTTACAATGAATTGCGTTATGCGAAGTTGAGCAGTGTACTTTGCTTATCGTTTGAATCTTTTCTTTTATTTTGCAAAATATATTTATTTTCAGAAAAGGATTCGAAAAACTCTCGGTGCGAAAAAGTTTTTCATCATTTGGGATTAAATTGAACGTTATTAAAACTTAACTGGCCCATGTAACGGGCGGCCATATTTGATTTATCGGTTTTTTTAGTTGTCGTTACTTTGAACAAGTAACAGAGTAATACAAATGTAATTTAGATTTAGGTATGTTAATTTACGATTTAAGTATCAATTGAAGTCATAAAGTGGATGTAATCAACCAGATTAAAGTAGTGGTAAGTATAAATTAGTTAAAAACTTAAATTAAAAAAGAATAATTTTATTTACAACGTTTATAAACAAGAAGTGATAAAAATACGATCTTCCATGTTTGTGTTCTCTCACTGATAATACATAAAATAATATTAATTTTTCTTTAATATTCTCGTATAATTTCTCCCTTTTATTATTACATTTTCAATTTTCTTAAGATCCTTAATTTCTTTTAGCTTTTCCAAGTATTATTGCTAAACAAATATTATACTTATGCAAATATTATTATTATTATTCATGAAATTTTGATGATAGCTATCTTGGATGAAAATTCATTTTTCATGAAGGCAAATTGAGGAAAAATATGACTGAAATAATAAATGATTTTTGAGAATTGGTCAGTAATCTTTAAAAGTCAATTTAATCTCATTAATTGGGTTGCAAAATAAATTGCTGTTATAAAAAATAATTTTTGTTTCTCAGTCATGTCAATTATTAAATTTCTTTTTCAAATTTATCAAAACGAGTCAGTCAAATTCTCATTAAAATTTATTCTAAAAAATTTTACTTTGTGATTTTTATACTGAAATTTTTGGCTGACATTTTTGAAGGAAATAAATTATATTATAACTATTGTGTGATATGCAGTTCTTTTATAGGATAAAATATAGTTTTTTCATTTGGGATTTTTCAATGAAAATCCTGAAGCACTGTATGCATGTACAATATCCTTTTCATGAATGTTTATATGCTAGAAGCATATTTGATATAGTTGAAATATCCATAGTGTAAGTGCATTTTCAGAATATCATTGATATTCGAAGTGCATCAAGTATTCTTCAAAACTTAAGCATTTCTGCTTGAATTTAAAAATTATAAAGCAGTATACTTCTTAGTCTGAAAAATTTTAGAGATCAAAGAAATGAAGTTTCTAGTTAAAATCTGGTATGTGAATGATAATTGAAAATGACTGATAGTTTGCAATGAACAGGAAAAAAGTTTGTGTCAACAAATAAATTATAAATGTGTGAAAATCTCAAATCAACAAGATTGCTGCAGTGCTATTTATTGAAGATTTCAGTGCTTCAAATTAAGATTTGGAGTCTATCCAAATGCAAATTTTCTTTTCTGAAAACCAATGCAGATGGGAAAGTATAAACAAGAGTAAAATGAAATATTTCATGGATTTTTTTGAAAAAAAAATTAACAAAAATAATTGGTAGCCTATCATAATCAAAATAATTATAATTTATTGTAACTCTCCTCTATTTACAAAATTTTCTTATAAAATCATATCATGTATCATTTCCCCCAAAATTTCCCTTGTAAAACTTATTATTCTTATAATTTGAATAAAAAGGACTAACATGAATTTTATAGTAAGAATAGCTTCACCCCAACTGAGAATATCGATATGAATTTTGTTGATTCTATTTAAAAAGAATTTTATTTGTTATTTTTTTACTTGGTATATATTCGAAAGTTACATGTCCCTAATATTTTCCAATTTGACTATTATTATCTTTTACAATGTAGACATTGACGTGTAAATGCTCAAACTTTTATTGAAACTGAATACAATAACCAAGTAGATGGCTATTAATATTTTAATACTTAACCATTTTTTTTATTTATTCTTATGCCGTTTATAATGTGGAAATTAAATTAAATTATATTAAATATAATTTTAAAGCTTACAAAAAATTATTTTCTTTTACTAATATTTTTTTCATTTATAGTGAAGCTTGTCAACAAATAGGGTTCATTTATGCTGTATATCATAAAATCTGCGATCTACGTTATCATTGAATTTTCCAGGTTTTATAAACCGGGAGGGGGTGGGTTTTTGCTGGCGTTCACTACCTGACCGAAATGTTGTTTTTTTTCAATCAGTTATGAGATTCACCTGAACCTGAATAAGAGAAATTTATTGCAGTTCGTACTTTTAAACTTCCAAACAACATATTCGCTGTACTTCTATGCATTATTTTCAGATACACAAAAATGACGAAGAAATTCGAATTTAATTGGCACATTCCTGTTCCGGAGCCTCTTCTTGCTGGCTGCGTTTTCGACAGATGGACAGAGGAAAAAGATTCCTCGGAATATGAGCCGGGTTGCTTGTTCAAAGTGGACGAATATGGATTTTTCATATTCTGGAAAAGTGAAGGACGGGAAGGAGATGTCATCGAATTGTGTCAAGTCAGTGACATTAGGGCCGGAGGAATGCCCAAAGTGAGAAAACTAATTCTAAAAATTGGTTTTAGCACGATATTAAAAAAAAATGACTTTCAGTTAAACCATCATCAAGAAGCAATCATTGATATATTTAGTTAATAATGAAAGAGCATGAAATATGTGGTAGATGTTTCATATTATGTTATGCCATTTTGGAAGGAATCAAAAAATTGTTCGAATCCTTTGTGCATTGCGCTCTTTTCGTAAATCCCCTTTGAACAAAGCACACAGACTTCAAGTAATGATAAAGATGAGCATTCACAGTTTAAAATATTGAACCGGTAACATAGTGTTTAAGAATTATTCCTAAGTTTCTCCAGGATTTATTATTAATAAAACATCACACCAAATAGATCTAATCCGACTTTTTACTGCTGCGTACTTCAGTGTGATCATATCCCTAAATATTTGACAATTTTGAAGAACAAAAGAATAAAAAAATATGCGGTTTGAATATTGAACACAATTTTTTTTACAAATCTATGGCAAATATTTAAAACTTTATTTATTTTGTATAAAAAATATTTAAGCGTAGGTGTCGATGAACTGTATCGAACAGAATAATTATCTATATAATAATTGCCATCTATAATTATTAAAGAAGAAAATACAAAAGCCTAATTAAGCAAGAATTTATTATGAAGATAAATTATATTAGTTCAAATTTTTTAAAACATCAAAAAATAACCGCATATAAACTTTGATTAGAGATTTGGTTTTTAGCACTTTGGTGACGAAAAATTTATTTTGTACATAATCTTGCATAAATGGTTTTACATATGATAACCGTGCGTAATGATAAATATCGACTGCAACAATTTTAATCAGTAATTTTGTTATATGTAGATGACATTTTTAATTGTAGAAAAGCATACTTTATTCATATTTTTTTTCAGTAATTGCTGTTATCTTTTGAAGTATTTTTATGCTGCTATGGCAAATGTGACAAAATTTGATAAATTTTTCATAATTATATTCATAATATGAAATGATTATAAATTTTAATTAATTTGTTCTAAATATTAATAACATATTTTTTATTTAAATATTATTAATATTTTTTAAATTATTTATTCTTTAATTTATGTAGATTCATTATCATATTAATTTTTACGTTATCATATACGAAGTCTTGATCATTTTCAATTTATTTTAGGACTCGAGGCTTTGCAGTCAACTTATCAGCAAACATGGATCTCAGTTAGAAGAAAAATCTCTTACAATTTGTAGCGGAACTGATTATATTAATATTAATTATCAACACGTTGTATGTCCGGATGCTGCCACGGCTAAGGTAAAAAAATGTCACCTAAGAGCGAATTTTTATATTAAATTCGACTGGAGCAGAAAATTTAAGAAACTATACATCAAAATTGCGAAAATGATTGGAATAGTAATTTTTCGATCGAATTTTTTGGCCATATAAATGTTTGATAGGTTAACACGGTTTTAGTTAAACACACTTCAAACATCTAGATATTGTTCTCAATACACTGAGTGAGTAAGGTTATAACACCGTAACACTGACCGAATTAACCATATTGTAGGGGGTTATGAATGTGTGAATATTTTTAACGCGAAATTTTTTTTCATAGAATAATTATGTGATTATGATCGCTAATTTTCGTTTAAATCGCATTTCAGTGCTTTAATGGTTTACTTGCTTTTATATTAATATAAAATTTATAGCTATCAATCTCGAATGAAGGGAAGTGGAATAATAGAAATAGATAAAAAAGTAAAAAATAATGATAATGTTAAAAATATTAGATAACTTTCAGATGCATCTTTCTTTCATTCGCTGTACTAGTCATAATATTGTTGATAAATATTGGATATTTTTCTACTTTCACTTCTATTCATTTATATTTATATATCATTGTTCTTCTTTCAATTATAAAAGGATCGGGCTTATTTTTATATAACTTTTAATATATTCACGCTCCTGGACACATATTTTGATGATAAATGTATTCATCTATATAAACCTTTTCTACTTCAATTTAATTATTTACTAAAGAAATCATAAATAAAGTTAAAAATTTCTACCTCAAACAGCGTTGAATAAGGGAAAAAGAAAAATAAAGGCAAAAATGTTTACAGGAACTTAATGTCTAATGTATTGATAATTATAGTTTTTAAACTTTGAAATAGTTATACAGTTTTCTTTTATGTAAAAAAAGATTTTTTTTGGACTTAAATATGCACTTGTTTATATGCCGTTTTTGCAAATGTTTTCTTTTGATCTATTTGTTGCAAGTACAGTTTATTCAGGAGATATTACATTTTATTGCAACTGAAAAAGAAAACTGGTATTTCACTGTAGAAAATTAATGTTAACTTTTTTTCTTATGTTTTTTTCAGTCTTTGCCCATGCATATTTTTTGTTATAGATTTCTTCTCATCATATCAGCGATTTCAGTTGTCCCTTTCCCACTTTGTCATTCTTAAAATCCAGTCTCTTTTTTTTTTAAATTTTTAGTTGTGCTGAAATAAAAATTATTGCAAAGTTAGAAAGAAAATTCTCTTGATTTAAAATGTAATAAATGCTTAAGGAAAAGAAATGTCGTCTTTGTTTCTCTTTGTTTTTCTCACAAGACAATGTGACTTTCAAAATTCTTGAATATCATTCTCAGTCTATTTCTTTTATTTTATAGATTTGGGTTGACGGTCTGAGATCGATAACACATAATGTGAAAGCGAATAATGTTTGCCCCTTTACTTGCTTGCTCAAACAGTAAGTTAAGATAAATGAATTGGAGCATGATTATCAATTTACATAAGGCAAAAAAAGAAAATTTAAATTTTTCATTTCACTTATTAATTTTTCCTTTTTTTTCATTTTGTTGTTAATTTCTAAAATTTTCTTCAATATAAAAAAATTATCTTTTTATCTTGGGAATTTGTCTTTATGTCGATTCCAAATTTTCTAAATTTTCATTTCTTGATCATTTTTAACTAAAACGATGTTGCTTTCCGCTTCGACCGATCCATTAAAGATTATCGCGAATTTTGTACGATGGAACAATTAATTTGCATAAGAATGAAATGTGCATGTCTTATTGGTTTTATTTTTCTTTTCATATTGTACATTTTTGTTATCTGTTGCATGTGATTAAATTTTGAAAAAAATGGATATGCGCTGGAATGTTCAATTAGATATGGCAAGATGGACTCAGGCAAATTACACATAACAATAAAATGAATAACGTTTGCGTCAGGACAAATTTAATGAAGCAGTAAGTATTGTTGAATGAAGAAAAATCAGTTGTTGGAAACAATTATTACTTAAGAGATATATATATATAAGTTTTTAGCTTAATATAATAACTGAATCATCGATTTAAATATTTATTTTCTCATTTAACAACGTGCATGGATCTCTGAGATAATATTCAAAATGGGTTAAGATGGTAAATTAATTCAGCTGGATGCTAATTTAAAATAAGGTGAAACTTTTTTTTTATAAATGGATAAAAGTAATTTTAGGTGTTTTATTAACTTAGAAAAATGTGGATAATTTTTTTTACTAATCTCAGATAATACCATATTTGCTGTTTGAAAGCTTGCGTATGAGTGCAAATCAAGTTGATTGAACTAAAAGCTAACCATTTATTTCTTTTCAGTTGGATGAGACTCGGAATGTTAGTAGATCCAAAAGGAAAAGTATCCGTGAAAGTGGTGGTTAGAACATTTTCCTCTGGTAAAACGGAGAAATTGGTCTATCAGTGCTTGCAGGAACTGGGTCTGCCGAGTGGTAAAAACGATGTGATAGAACCTTTAGATTTTACTTTCGACAAATTTTATGCGTTATACCATAAGATTTGCCCGAGAAACGATATTGAAGAGTTGTTTCAATCGATGTAAGTTTTACAAAAAATTTTAAAATTTACAGATTTTTAAAGTTTGAAATTTAAAATTTTTTTAAAAAAAACTTTTTCTCCCATCCCCAGAACTCAGGGGAAAGCGGAAACAATAAATGTTGAACAATTCATCACCTTCTTGAACGAAAAGCAAAGAGATCCACGACTGAATGAAATTCTGTATCCATTATATGATGAGAAACGAGCCATTGAAATTATATTGACCTACGAGCAAGATGAAACTGCGAAAAGCGAAAGTAGGCATTATGGAAATTTTTTCCTTTCCATTTTTTAACAAAAAATTTAATTTAACGGTTATTGTAATTTTGAAATAGGACAAAAGAAATAAAATTATGGCGAATCAAAGAAAGGAAAACGTATTTCAATACTTTTCTTTGAACCCTTAATTTTTTCTATATCAGATACTAATTTTATTGAAATTGACGTGTTTTTTCCACTTTCAGAAAAATTAACGAAGGATGGTTTAATTCGGTATCTCATGTCGGACGAAAATGCCCCCGTTTTCTTGGATAGATTAGATTTTTATATGGATATGGATCAACCCCTATCCCATTATTATATTAATTCTTCACATAATACATATTTAAGTGGAAGACAGTTCGGCGGAAAATCTAGCGTAGAAATGTATCGACAGGTGTTATTGGCCGGTTGTAGGTGAATATTTAAAATTTTTAAGAAAATTAATTAAATTTTTTCTTGGAAAATTTTATGAAAAATTACTAAAAAATATTTTTATTTAATATAATCATCAATAAACAATGTTATTTATCGCTTGTCTTTCATTTTGGAATTAACGGTTTAATTTTAGTTACTTAAAATTAAGTTTATTATAAATATTAAATTTATTTTTTAATGGGTCTTATACAGCAATCTTAAGGGAGTGAACTTTAAGCAAGAATTTATTTCATTTTGATGTTTCTATTTGTTTTCAGATGCGTTGAACTTGACTGTTGGGACGGACGAAGTGAAGAAGAAGAACCAATTATTACACATGGAAAGGCCATGTGCACTGATATTTTATTTAAGGTGAATTCCCTAAAAAATTATTATTAATTAAATTAGTAGGATAAGAGACTAATTTAATTAATATATAGATTAATTTGGATAGATCATTTTTCTGGATTTATTTTAAGGCGAAAAATTTTTAGCTTTCGGAAAAATGTTTTAACTTTTTTTCAGCTTTCTTGCTGGTGAAAATGAATTTTATTGAAATAAATGCAGATTTGAATGATTCAAAGGCTGAAATTTCCGTTTTAATAATAAAACGAATAAATAAGCGAATATAATTTCAGGATGTGATTTATGCACTCAGGGATACGGCTTTTGTAACGTCGGATTATCCCATAATTCTGTCTTTTGAAAATCATTGCTGTAAAGCACAGCAATATAAGTTGGCCAGGTATTGCGATGAAATACTTGGCGATTATCTACTGAAAGAGCCGTTAACAGACTATCCGGTAAGATTGTATGCGGCCCTTGATCGTCGATTGCTTTTGTTTCAAATGTTTTTCATCTCATCTTTCCATAGGTTGGAAAAATTCTGAGAGAATACTAAATATAATGGCGAAATATACGTATGTAGTTTGTGTTACTCATATTAAATTATATATACATGCTATATATAATTTAATATTTAACATATACGGTGTCAAAAAGGACAAATCAGCTTCTGTTTCATTATGACGAGTTGATCTTTAAGTAAATGAAAGTAATTTTACTAACGATCAAGAGCCGCAGCCGGCTTCAGATATTTAGACTTTCAATAATGCATGATTCTGTTTGCATGTTTAATGTCAGGATGTCATACATGCGATCGCTGACTGTGCCTTTGTTACATCAGACTACCCGGTCATTCTCTCGTTTGAAAATCATTGCAGCAAAGCTAATCAATACCGCCTTGCTAAGTATTGCGATGAAATTTTTGGGTCATTATTATTGAAAGAATCACTTCCGTCCCATCCGGTAAGAATTTTATTATGTATTTATTCATTTTACTATTATTATTATTATTATTATTATTATTATTATTATTAATAATAATAATAAATTATATATAGAATTTAATAAATGTTTTGAATTAATTAATTAAACATTTATTTTGTAATATTTTAGTGCATAAATTTTATTCTTTTTTTTAATTTTATTTTACAGTATTTGTTATATTTTTAGTATCGAAGTGAATGTCTCGGATTTGATTTTTTTTTTATATATATAAAATCATTAAATACTTTGCAGAAAATTTATTAAGTTTATGAGAATCTATTTTTTGTCACATTGATTGCGTTTACTTTTGGTTTAGATATTTGTTTTAAATTACAGTTTTTTGAAATAGAAAAAAAATGCGATTTTAATTATTTAAATAATGTTTCTTGATTTTACAGCTAGAACCAGGTGTGCCTCTGCCTTCACCGAGCAAATTAATGAGAAAAATTCTGATAAAAAACAAAAGATTGAAACCGGAAGTTGAAAAGCAAGAGCTGGACTTGTTTTTACAAGGGCAATTTGTTATATCTGATGATGAACCGAAAGAAGATGCAGGAGCTGCTCTACTTCCTGCCGAAGAAAAAAAGGTAAATCTTTTTATTATTTGTAAGTGATATCATTTTACTCTTTCCAAAACGTATGAATTTGGAAATTGGCATAAATCGTATTAAATAAAGAAAACTTTAATTTATTGCATATTATGAATTTTGTTACCGTGCTTTATTGGGACATAAATCGGCAATGAATTATTTTAAAAATTGTAATTTATATTTCATTATCGATGCTATTTGCATACCGGTTTGCTATTGCATACCAGATCAGTTTGCATACCAGTTATCTTATTTGATGAAAAAAATCTCTAATTTAAATTGTGCAACAAAAATCGATTTTTTTTCACGAATTCTTAATTTTTAGGAAGAAGGACTTCTTGCTGAATTGGGGGAAGGTGTCGATGTGCCCCCTGTCCAAATCCAATACACTGGGTCCACAACCAATGTTCATCCGTGGCTATCGTCCATGGTTAACTATGCTCAACCTATAAAATTTCAAGGCTTTGACGTGGCTGAAAGTAGGTTACGTTGATAATTTTTAGCTAACATTGCTATATATTTAACGGTCATGAAAAATACGTTTGAAATATACTTTTAAATTTAAAACAGATTAATTCTCTTTAAAATGTCACAGTGATATATTTTATTTTTAGAGAAAAATATTCATCATAATATGTCATCCTTCGCCGAAACTACGGGTTTAGGATACTTAAAATCTCACGCCATTGAATTTGTCAATTACAACAAAAGACAAATGTCAAGGATATATCCAAAAGGTACGAGGGCCGATTCCTCGAATTACATGCCTCAGGTACTTTAAACTACTTGTAGAAAACCGAAAAGTTGATTAAAGGGAAAAAGAAATTGCATCTCTTATTCTAACTTAAGGTTTTCTGGAATGCCGGTTGTCAAATGGTATCACTGAACTTTCAAACAGCTGATTTGCCTATGCAGCTTAATCAAGGCAAATTCGAATATAATGGCAACTGCGGGTATTTGCTAAAGCCTGATTTCATGAGACGAAGTGACAGGTCGTTCGATCCTTTTGCGGAGAGTCCCGTGGACGGAGTTATCGCCGCTCAATGCGCTGTCCAGGTCAATAAATTAATTCTGGTTTTTTCAATTAAATAATAAATTTTAGAGATTTAACTTCTATTGTTTCTCTTTTGGGTGATTTAGGTAATAGCGGGCCAATTTTTGTCCGATAAAAAAGTTGGCACATACGTTGAAGTGGACATGTATGGATTGCCTACAGACACAATTCGAAAGGAATTTCGAACCCGAATGGTACCTTCAAACGGTTTAAATCCAGTATATAACGAAGAACCATTCTTGTTTCGAAAGGCAAGTCAATGAAATTTTAATTAAATAATTTTCACTGTGAAAATTTATTTGAAAAAATTATAAATATTAATCAATTAATTTTTATTAGGTAGTGTTACCAGATCTTGCAGTGCTTAGATTTGGTGTGTACGACGAAAATGGAAAATTATTAGGTCAAAGAATTTTACCTTTAGACGGCTTGCAGGCAGGCTATAGACATATATCTCTTAGGACAGAAGCCAATTTTCCAATGTCATTACCAATGTTATTTTGTAACATTGAATTGAAGATTTATGTTCCTGATGGTTTTGAAGGTAATTTACCTGTCTATTAATAAAAATAAAAACGGAATTACTTATTTTCCGCGCTCTTTAATTCGGATTATTTATCTTATTAACTTACATTAAATAATTTTTTAATTTATATTTTATATGTTAACAAAACCATACGAGTTTATTATTCCCTCCTTATTTACGGACAGATTTTATGGCTGCTTTGTCCGATCCTCGAGCATTTATGTCTGCCCAAGAGAAGAGAGAGCAGCAAATAAAAGTAATGGGCGTAGAAGATGCCGATATGAACATCAAAGATTTTAAGGAGGGAGATGTTTCCGGAAGTGGGGGGAAAAAAGGAAGCAAATCCGGAGAAAAAAAAGAAGAGAAAAAAGGTATTATTGCATTGATTTTATTCCATATATTTATAAGTAAGATTTATTTATTACGTAAATCAACATGAAAATTTTTATCTCAGTGGAGGACTTTAAACTGGAGCCTATTAATGTGGAAAGTTTGAGGTTAGAAAAAGGTTTTCAGAAGACTGCTAAAAAGCAGCAAAAAGAGCGGGACGCTTTAGAAAAACGACAAGCCAAGGAAAAGCAAATTATGCACAAAAATCATTGCATGGCAGTTGAGAAGCTCATCAAGGGAAAGAGGTAAATTTTTCATTTGTAATGTGAAGTTAATATTTATTGCTATAGAAAAATAAGGAAGAAATAAGGTTGGTAAAAAAATTTTTTTCTAAATTATCGGGCCCTGTTTTTAGTTTTTTCCTTTATATCGATTTACATGACAAAGAATCTCTATTTAGAATCAGTATAATATTTTAGAGTATAAAATTGAGCAAGTTTTTGACAATATAAAACTGAATTTCGTTTTTAGTAAAAATGAAGCTGCTAGCGATCCTCTGTTATTAAAATTGGTCGATGAACAGACTCAGGAGTGGGGAGATATGATCATAAAGCATAAAAAAGAAGATTGGAATCAGCGGAAACAGCATTTAATCGATCAGCAGGATACTCTCAAGAAATTAATGGTAATCTCACAAGCCGCTCAAATGAAGCAGATAGAAGCGAAACATGAAAGGTATTTTAAGAAAATAATATTGTATGCATTAGTAAATTGGAAATAGTAAAATGGTATAATAAAGGTGGAGCTAAATTTGTTCACAGAGAAATGAAGGAAATGAATTCAAGGCAGGCGAAGATATCAGTGGAAACAATGAAGGAAGTTCAAAACGACAAGACGTTAAAGACCAAAGGAGAGAAAGATCGAAGGCTGAGGGAGAAAAAGCAAAACAATACGAAAAAATTTATGGACGAGAGAAAAATGGCCCAGATGAAGCACAACAAGGAAAAGGAAAAGCTCAAGACAAAGCACGACAAGGAATCCGAAGCTTTAAACAAAGATATTCAAAACGTAGGTTCCATGATTTTGTTTTAAATCACTGGAAATTAATTATACGGGATATTCACAGTGGTAACTAACTGATATTAGCAGAGGGTTTTTTTCACTTTTATTATTGATGTGTTTGTTATTATATTCTTATCATTTCTTTATGCTTACATATAATATCAGTTTGTTATATTTTAATGTTAAAAAAGGGAAAATGGTTCTAGGTACAAGAAGGAGCTTGACGCTGACGATGTCACATCCTACATTTACATAAAATTCTTAACAATTGCTAACAACTGTTGTTTATACATAAAACACATAATATGTAAATTTGTTTTTTCTTTTTCAGCTTCTCGTCATCTACAAAAACGTCGAGATTGAAATTGATTTGGCTCCGAAATCAGACTACTACAGCTAAATCTTCAAACATTAAACATGTAGTATCCATTTTCGTTTTAAATCCGCGATTAACATGCAGTAGAATACGTGTTTTGTGTTAAGATAAAGCAATTCATTCAATTTTCCAAATTTTTTTTTTGCTCGACACTCGAAATGGATGCAGAAGAAAAAAAATTCAAAAGTCGCTCGATAAGCGGATTTGAAGATGTCTCTAGTTCGGGCGAAAATTTCACGGCTCTGCGTCCAGAAGACTAATTTTTCGATTTTTGGAATGGCGCAAAGGTTGTTGCTGACAGCAAATGACAGCTGTTTTGAGTGGATTTCCGTGAGCGAAATGGGTATGCGCTCACTTTTTGCATTCCGGAGGGAGATTTCACAATTTTCTTGCTCGGAAATTTGCTCCAAATCGAGTTAGCCGATGAATTTTTTTTGCATTTAGGAAGTATTTTTTTTTTTTTTTTCCGGAAATCTTGTCTAACTTGGAACTTATAAATACGATAACTCAGTTGTATTTGTTAAATTTTTATTATCAAAAAAAGAAAGAATATATTACCTGTAACTGTTGCTACATTGCACCATATGCTACGCGAGTTATGTTCAGTCTTTTTTACCCCTCTAACGCGTTTTCCAATTTTTTTGATCGGAAATTATTCTGCATATATGTATACATGTTATCGAAAAGAAATCCAATTCTTGAACAAGATTTCCGATTATTATTTTCCCCCTTTGTTAATTTTGCCCGTTGCATTTGATGAAAAAATTTTATGAGAAAATTTAGCAGTGTGTATTTTTTATTTTTGTGATTTCTACATTATTATACTACCGATTGAAATATGGTGTATGTAGTAGCAACAAATAAACTGCGTCCTTGTTATTGATCAAAGCCATATATATATGTATGTAATTACTATTGTTTTTTAAGTATATGAAATGTCTATATAAATTGAAGGGAGGCCTAACAAGATTTAAGCTTGTTGAGGAGGGTACTTGGGGAGGGAATGTGAATCGGGGAACGATCCCATAACGATTTGATTCAGTATTTCACTTTTTCGCCGGCGAAAAGCAACAATTCAAACGTTTGAATTTATTATTTTGATCGTCCGCTACACGCGGTTTCTTTTGTATCACAAAATTGAGGACAAATACAAAAGCTTGTTGATGATTATTTTGTTCAAGCGTTAAGTTTTTTATTGTGATTCATGTAAAATAAATTAAAAAATTTTTTTTCTGTTGAACTGGCATTTTAAATTCGGGTTGTCGCCAAAATGCCAAAGATGTTTTTGTTCTGCTCCGCTTCGTGCTGGCTAACTTCGATTTGAATCTGAAAGATTGATTTGATTTCACGCAGTGAACGATGCTGGGGCAACAGGAAAATTTTCAGCTTCCTTTGTGGAGCAGCGGTCGTGAAAGCGGCCTCCGTTCAAACTCGAGCCCCGATTTCGACTCCGGACAAAGCGCGATGCGGACCGTTCTTTGGGGGTGCTCTTGCAGCATCTTGCCTTGGCAGTCCTGCGGCTTGAATGCCGCGATGACGCCTCGGTGCGGTTCCTCGACAAAATATCGCCCTCCGTTTCACCGGCGGTCCACTCGCATTCGTCGATGAACCCCCGAGGGCAAATCTCTGATGTTCCGCGGCGATTTCACTTTTTTTCCAGCTCGGAAACGAAAAATCCGCCCCCGAATGCGTCGCAAACCAAAAACGCGCGGATGGAGAATCGAACGTAAACAAACATTCCCCCAAAACCGTTTCCCTTCCCCCGATTCCCTCAATGGAATCGCACAAGTGTCGAACTGGAATCGCCAATCGAAGTTTGCGACGTTTCACGGCGATTCAAGGCGCCGACATGGCAAACTCCGCAAATTTTTTACAGTTCCGGATCTTCGAGAGAGCCAATGCACAACCTTAAGAATCGCCGAAAAAACAAGATACTGACGCATCCGTTCCGAGACCGTAAGGTGAGCGCCATCAAGAAACCGTGCCGAAGAAGAAAGTGAAAAGTCGCGCGAGCGGCCAAGCGAAATTTTGGCGAAAAATTCACAAAAAAAAGGTGGGCCGGATCACTGGGTATTTGTGAGGTATCAAAGACATTTGATTTTTGTTTTTTTTTTCTTCCGAGTTTCGAGGTGCGTTGCCGCGGGGGAAAAAACGAAACGAAAAATCGGCCAATCGAGAAGGCGCCGCTCGATTGTTTCGAAACTCGCTCCGCGATTACTGTGCGCACCGCGCGAGATGCTGAGCTAACGAAGCGGTGCTCTCGCCTCGCTTGGAGTGGGGAGGCACCGTTCCCCTCCCTCCTCCTTCCCCCGTCGATTCCAAACTGAATTTTTTTGCCTCGAGGTGGCAGCATTCGACCGAGGCCGAGCGCGAGAGTTTCACGTAGCGCAAGTGCGGGATTCGACGACGAATCTGCGCGTCCGCGTTTTCAACCGTTTTCTTGTTTTGTTTTTTTTCCTTTTCCGTACCGCAAAAAGGCTTTCCCGGTTTTCGAATTCGCATTTTTCCTTTTTTCGGTTTTCTTCCATTCCCCGAGGTGACCGAGGACGACGATCCGAAGTCGGCGACCCGAGACCGTCTTTTTTATTTTTTCCCCGTACGCGCTCCTCCAGCGGGAGGGAAAAAATTGGAATTTGGCAGGTAAAAATTTTGCTTCGTTCGAAGCCCATTTTTCGGCTCGCGCCCGGTGGCGGCGCGCGAAATGATTTTCGCTTTTCGGCTCGGTCTCATTTTCCTTTACGTTTTCACCCGTCCCCGGGGCGAATTTCGCTTTCGAAACGGCGGTGAAAAAAGGGATGAAAGGAAAGGGAAAGTCCTCACGAGGATCGTGCCCTCCGGTCGCACAGAAGGTGTTCCGTTTCGTTTCTGTCGCCTCGCCCGCGGTCGAACGGCACGGGCGGAAGTGGGCGGCGGCGATTTTTCCCCTTGCACGACGCCGCGACGCGTCACGTGGGAAGAAACGCATTTCCTGTCGCGCGGAGGTATCCGAGAGTGCGGGTGATTTTTTGGCCTCCGAGAGAGTCCCGACGGAGTAACTGCAGGAAAGCGGAAATCGGAAGCTGACCGCTTATTATGCCCGGCCACTGCGAAATTTTTCTCACTTCCGGATCCAGCGAACGCACCGATCTCCTCAAATGCGTTTCGCGAAGGTGCCGTTCGGCTCGAAGGCCTCGTCTCTTCGTTCTGCCTATTTCGAGAGACGCGTCGGAAAAATTTAAAACGCGGCACGTTCGCGAATTAATTTTACGGCGGCGTCGCTGCGCGCTTCCTGCTGCAGGTACGTCTCCTCATCTTTGCCGGCTCCCGCGACAAGGAGATCCGATCTTCCCGTGCGGTGGAAAAGCGGATTGATCCCCGGCCCCCTTCCCCTCCTCGCTTCCGCCAAAGGAAAGCTCATGAGGCGGAAGTGTTCGCGCCACGTTTTCCATTTCCGTGAAATTCGCGCGCCTGAGGGCGACCCTTCCGTTCGTCGAGAAGCGCGACTTCCGCGGCGCATTTCGCAAACCCTCCGGGATCGCTTCCGGGAGGCTTGTAACGGGTTTCGCTCGCCAAAAGCAGAAAACCGCCGCCGATTTCCCTCCCCTCTCCGCAGTCGCTGCCCGCCTCGATTGCTTATTTATCACTTAATTTGCGCGAGTGGCCACTTTATAACGCGTGGCCGTTTTTTGCACAATTAGGGAAAAAAAAGGAAGAAAAAAATCGAATCCTCGCAGCTCTGAATCTGCACTTTTCGCGCGAAAATGCCTCGCGAAGGGAGGCAACCGCACGGAGGCGGATTAAACGAGAGCGGTTCAGAAAATTCGAAAATTTTCCCGCGGTCGACGGCGGGCGGCGCCGATCCTCAAAGGTTCGGGGGTATTTCAGTTATTCGCCGCGACGATTTTCCCAATTGTCCCGGCGCGATCCGGAACGGTGTTTCGAAGGCGAAACTTCGCCCTTTATAACGCGGTTCGCGGTCTCACGCGCCGTTTTCGTGTTCCAAGGCATGAGCTGTCGCAGCTTGTTAGCGAGAGCGCTGCAGAAGGGGCAAATTTTGCGGAACGTATTCGGCGCGCAGTTCGTCGGCTGCTCGGACGCCGGAAGGAACGGCCAATCCGGAAGGAGAGACTTTCGGAGGCATCGCAGCGGCGGCTCGGGCGAGGAAGGAGTCATCTCATCCCCCTACGGCAAGACGGAGTTCCCGAAGGTCCTGCTCCACGAGTGCATTTACGAGAAGTTCGATCGGTTCGGGGACAAAATCGCGGTGGTGAGCGTCGAGCGCAGAGAGCCCGCGAGAAAAGTAAAGGAGGAAATAAAAGAATCCGCTTCCTTTTTGCAGGAGTGCGCGAGGACAGGCAGAAAGTACACGTACGCCAAGTTCAGGGCGGCAGCCAAAATTCTGGCGGCTTCGCTGCAGAACAAACTGAAGCTCGGGAAAGGAGACGTGGTGGCAGCTTTCCTGCCGAACGTTCCCGAGCTGCCGATTCTGCTGATGGCCTCGTCCGAGGCGGGAATCATAACGACGACGATCAATTCCACCTACAAACAGGGTAATTTCGAAAAAGGGCGGCAAAATTCGGACGTGGAAGGTGACGCCGGAAGAAGCGGAAAATTCGGTTTCGGGAACGCACCGAAGCGGAAAATTTTTCCTTTCCGCTTCCCGACGAGATCATCGGATGCGACGTTGCGCGGCTGCGGCTCGCGCCGACGTTGCACGTTCGGATATCCGGCACGCGTGTTAGGCACGGCCGGAGGCCGTTTAGGAATCCGAAATTTTCTGCGACGCCGAACGGCGACAGACGCTGCGGCATCCCGCATGCGACGCCACGCAAAGTGCGTCCTCAACATTTCGAATCGTCGATCACAAGTTAAAACATTGCGAATCCTCTTCGTTGCTTCCCCGATTTGTGCGCGGCGCGATCGGCGCGATTCTGCCTTCTTCCTTCGGTTTTTCGACTTTTTTTTTTTTTGTTTTTTTCTTCCCTCCCTCCGTTTTTTCACCGGCTCTTCGTCTGCTTTCAGGGGAAATTGCAAGGCAGTTGGAGGACTCGGAATGCAAGGCAATATTCACGCTGCCGGCTCTGCATCCGATAATTAAGCAGGCCATGACGATCGCGAAGAGGAAATTGCCGGTAATCGTCGTGATGGAGGACGAGGAGGTCGTTCCCCAAGGCAAGTCCCCATCCGGCGATCCGACTTCGAAAGTTCGCTCCTCGGCGACAGGAGCTTTCGAATCGCTTATCGGCGCCGATAAGAGACGCCGCTTCTTTCGCTGCTGATAAGGCCCCCCGCTCGTCCGCTTCTCGCTTCCTTGCTTCCCCTCGCCGGCGGACGCACCTTCGAGTTCGAGAAATCTCGAAATCGAACTTTTCTTCCCCTTTATCTCCCCGGAAGCGTCGATTCCTTTCATTTTTTTTACCTTTTTCTTTTTCCCGCAACAGTTTTTAACGCTTAAGCTGGAAGATCCAGAAGGCGTGATACATTCCCACCCCCTCCCCCCTCCCCGAGCGCTCACAACTTCCGTCTTTTGCGAAACCCATCAAAATCAAAAACGTTTTCCTGAAAAAAAACCGAGACCAAGTCCCGCAAAGCCAAATTCGCCGAAAGTCATACGCACGTATACGTGGATGATAGCAATAACGATGGGTATATGTATAATTTGAGGCACATGTACATGTAAAACACATTTCGTTCTCACGATCAAGAAGGAAAGAAAATGAAATGTAGTATTGTCTTCGTCCATGCATATAACATATTCCAATTGTGTCAGATATGTTTTCGGTTTCGGTGCAAAAGTTGTTCTCTGTTACTTCCAAACGAAATCGGTAAAGTTCCATATATTTTCAGCGTTCAGGCAAAAAAGGAAAAAAAATGGTTTCCTGCAGCAATATCGCCCCCGTTCGGTTGCAGTTTTTCCCGGCATAACGGGGAAGGATTCGCCTTCCACTGGAACACAAAGCCGGATCGACCGCGCGAAAAGTGAAGGATTCTGAAATTCTTTAAGAAAACAAAAAATGATCCACTCAACATTCGGAATTCATTATATTTTTATGTATATGTATATATATATATGCATATGTCAAAGAAAATTTTGCGTCCTCGCCGAAACCAAGATGCGACGTGGAGGCAGAGGACGAGCGGTCCTTCTCGCTGATTTTTTTTTCACCGGTTCGCTTTTCCCAGCCGAGAAACCATTTTTCCTTTTTCCACGCTGCTGCACGTCCTCCCGGCGAGCGCAGCAGCGCCGCCGTGCCCCCGTCGTTTGACGACCGGAAACCGTGCGACGGCGAGCACCGCGCTGAAGATGAATTTCTGACGTTTCCGACCGTGCCGAATTTTTCAGGCGCCGCCAAATTTTCCGAATTCCTCGATTCGACCACTTGCGGAGACCTGAAAAACGTCGACATTTCGCCGGACGACGTCGTCGTCCTTCCCTACTCCAGCGGAACGACGGGGTTGCCCAAGGGAGTGGAGCTGATGCACAAAAACCTAACCGCCAACATTTTTCAGATAAATCACGCAAAGGAAGCGCTGATGACTAAAAGTAAGTGTGCATTTTGCGGGGGGCGCAGACTCATGCTTAACTGCTGTCGCTTCTTCTTCTTCTTGCATTCCGCGGTTCGCAACCGCCTGAGTCACCGCAAAACTTAGCGAGGAGGCTGAACGTATGAATAAATTGCAAGTAACTCAAGATGTCGGATGGCGTTTAACGCGTGCAGGGTAAACTGTCGCTCGTAGTGCGCACGAGCCGACATATGCATTTGCGGAGAACCTCGAATTAAGGTTCTCGTGAGCCTTTCCGGGCTCGCGCTAAAGTTCCTTTTCCTTTTGACACTTTCAGATAGGGAGCAAAATACCGTTCTCGGCGTGCTGCCCATATTTCATATATACGGGATGGTCATCGTCGCCTTTTCGACGCTGCAGGAGGGAGCTAAAATAGTTACTATGCCGAAATTTGATGGAATAACCTTCATAGAAACAATTGTTAAGCAAAATGTTAATTAACTGAACAAGTAAATTTTTCTGTTTATGATCAGAGAAAAGGTCCGTCTTTCAGGATCGAAAATTGCTCATTTCAGACGAACTTGCTGTACCTCGTTCCTCCGATTATTCTGTTCATGTCGAATCATCCCCTCGTCAAGCCCAAGCACCTGAAAGGCATCGAGTTCGTCGTGAACGGGGCGTCGCCTTGCGGTCAGGGGGACTTGGAGGCACTGAAGAGAAAGGCGACGAATGCTGTCGTGGGACAAGGTAAGGCAGCGGCGGCGGGTAAAGGGAACCGATCTCGTTTTGGAAATCCGGATGAAGGAGAAAAAATAAATGGCACCGTTTCCCGAACTCTTTCTTAAGGCTACGGCTTGACGGAAACGTCGCCTCTCGTCACCCTGTTCACGAAGGAGAGGTCGCACAAGTACGGCTCCACGGGCGTTCCGGTGATTTCGACCGAACTGAAGATCGTCGACCTGGAGACGATGAAACCCAATAAAGCCGGAGACGTCGGAGAGGTCTGGGTGAGGGGGCCTCAGGTGAGGGAGCTCCTCCGTCCCGAGCGTGGAAGCAGACTTGAGGCGATTTCGACGGATTCCTTTTTCTGTTTCAAGGTGATGAAGGGGTACTGGAAAAATCCGAAGGCGACGTCCGACATGGTCACCGAGGACGGGTGGTTGAAGACGGGAGATCTCGCGTACTGCGACAAGGAAGGAGACCTCTTCATCGCGGACAGGATAAAGGATTTGATCAAAGTCAAGGGTTTGCAGGTAGGGCCGGCCTTTGAAATTTTCGAATTTTACGCCGCGCAAAAATGCGGGCAACTCCCCGGGATCGGCGATTACGACCTTTTTCCTTCCAGGTTGCACCGGCCGAACTCGAGGAAATCCTGCGGAGTCATCCGAAAATCGCTGACGCTGCAGTGTTCGGGGTTCCGCATCCGACGAAGGGGGAAGTCCCGAAGGCGCACGTCGTTCTGAAAACCGGGGAAAAAGCGACGGAAAGCGAGATAAAAAATTACGTAAAGAAGAAGGTGGCCGGGCACAAAGAACTCGAGGGAGGAGTCATCATAACTAATACAATACCAAAATCGGCCTCCGGCAAGATCCTGAAAAAAGACTTAAAATAAAATGGAACCCTACCTTTTTTTCATTATTATTTTTTGATTTTAAATTATCATTGTTATTTGATGATAATAATAATATTTTTAACGATTTTTTCGTACACACAAATATATTTAAGAATTTATAATCGAAAGATCGCAATGTAAAAAAGATTATATTTACTTTTTTAGAATTTTTTCCAAATCAAGCTTTCTTTTTTTTTGAGGTCAGGCTTTCCTCACTTGTTTCCGAGGCATTAATCGGCAAATGACGAAAAAAAAAAAATTTTCGTGTAAGCAGAAAAGTTGTTAAGCGTTTGCTCCTTCCACGAGAGCATGATAAAGAAGGCTTTCGGTAAACGTTTTTCCCTTTTTAGTGCCGCTTCTTTCCGCCGGGTAAATTGGAGTCGCTGCTGTAGCTTTCCGGAATCTCAAATTTTCGAGGGTCGATTTTTCTCTCCCTTCAGTCGGTCGTGAGCGTTCGTGGCGTCAGCACAGAGATCGCGCGGAAAAAGAAAAAAAAAAGATGAATTTTTCTTTTCCTCCCTTTGTTCTAGCAACTAAATAAGGGTATAATTTGTTAAAAATTAGCGTTTAATGCGATTGCTTTGACACGCGTTCCGGTGGAGAAATATTCGAAGATTCGCTTTTCCCCTTTGATACGTTCGTCAAATGTGCTCGTAAATCGCGAAACGTTTTTCTCTCTTTTCTTCCCCCTTTTTCCCTTTTCGCCGCAAACCCACCCTCCCTCCATCCGCACACTCCACCGTTGCCACTGGAAGAGAGTCGGAGAGATTATACGATTCGTTCGATCAGCGGTTCCGGAATGAGGAGGAAAAAAATCGAAAGGTAAAAATGAGAAAGTTTTGTTTAAAAAAAAAAAAAAAAAACCGAGGGAAAAACGTCGCCGAGAATCCCGGAACGGCGAGAAGGAAAATTGCTGGATGCGAAAGTTGCAAGTCTGATCTAGATTCAAGGTCATTTGAACGATCAAATCAAAGTCCCCCCCATCCCGGTTTCGTGCAACGGTCGCGGAAATGGCCACGTGTCGATTGCCGAATTCGGCAGACAAAAAGGAAAGACGACAGGCAGTTGACGGTGGGAAGACAAAAGGAAAAAAGGAAGGATTTATTTGTCCGCAAGTTTCCATTCTCTTTTTACTATTTCCTCGCGCCTTGCGAGCAAATGACAAAACGAATCCGACTCCCTTTTAAGATTGCGCAATCGGAAGTTTCGTTTTCTAACCGTCACTTCCGGTCGTTTTCTCAGCAATGTTTTACGCATGAATTTTCAAATTCGGGCAACAATTCGTACAACATTTAACGGATATTTATTTTTCTCGAAGCTCGACCGCAAAATGATCGTCCTTCCTCGAAAAAGCCTCACGTAACGGTTATTTTTCAAGGCCTTCAAAATGGCGCGGATCATTTGCTTTTACCTTCATCGACTTGAGGCGCAATCCGAAAATGTTAAACGACGATCAACGAAAAATTACGACTCGCATTAAAATTATTTCTAACAAAACGTTCAAATTGCTTTTAATTGGACGCCGCGTCGGAAATTACGCAAAAGTTTCCTTGAAGTTTACCGTCTTGAAGGTGTCGTCGATTTTCGCATTTGATGCAACGTGGAAGGAAAAGCTTTTTCCCCTTTCGCGTCCCTACATTCGCTAATTCACGTCGCCGAGTTTCCTTTTTTGTTTTTTTTTTTTCTTTAATAGGATGCCACGTCAGGCAGGGAAACTTTTTACCAAAATAACCCGATGCAGGCGTGCACCAATAAAACAGAAAAGGTATTTTTCGAATGCCGCCGAGTAAAAACCCTAATATTAGTTGCTGCACCCTGGAAGTCCAGGTAACTGCGTACTGCTGCAGCGTTAAAGTTCAGGCATCTTCTGCCCCGGGGATGAAGCTAATGTTTGCATATTTGCCGACAAACGGTGTCGGTTTTCCTTTAGTTTCCAGCGGCGCTTCACTTTCTTACAATGTGACAGCATAAGGAGAAGGAAAAAAGCATTCGCGTTCATCATGTTTGGGCGCGGGCTTTTCTGTTGCGTTTCTGCAGCGTCCGTCACAACAGACCCCGAAACACCCTCGGTAATTGATCTTAAGCTTCGTCGAAGGTCGGCGGGAGAAATTTCGCGTTTCCGTTTTGGGAGAGGCTCCCCCCCTGCGAGGGCAAACAAGGACCGACCTGAATCTTGACCACACTTTCCTCGTCCCCCCGACCTTGATCGCCCGCTGGAAATTTACATCGCAAATCACGTCAGTCCGACTGCAGTGCGGGGAAATCGATGCTAAACCAATTGCCGCGCTCGTTATTCAATTTTCCTATTAGGCCGCCGCGATGACAATTTTCGGAACCCACCCCCAATGCACTCTTATTTATTTTTAAACAAAGGCGTTTCACTCGCCTCCTGCACCCCCTTCACCGCATCCCCCTCCATGCGGGACGCCGGGGCTCGACTTTCGCTCCAGTTTTCTTAGAGGGTTAATTATGGAAAAGACCTTGACCCAAAAACTTTCATTTAGAACGCTCCGCGATTATTGAGCTTCCAGGGGACGGATCAGCGACAACGCGGGCACGGTTCGAGGAACCGCGGATCGGTCGCGGAGCTGGCCTTTGCTGCGGCGACACACGCGACGAAGTCCGCGATTTTCATCCCCTTCCCAGGGCACGGGGCAGTCGTTTACCCAATTCCGATCGCTGACGCTGACGCACCCCGCGAATTCGAACGCGCCGTCTCCCTCCTCTCGCACATCGAGGCAGGTAAAATAAGGTACGATAGTCGCCTTCGTCATTTTCGAAGCTCCTGTTCGGCCGAGCGGTCGCATTTCTCGCAAGGGACGCCCGCCGCACCGGTTTTTAACACTGCCTTCCGGTTTTCCGGTTCGGAGCAATTTTCCCGCCGCTGAAGGAAGTTTTCCCACTTTCGTGGCCTCGGTTCGGAAACGTAATCCTTTCAATATCGCGATCCGACTCGGGAAAGAAAAAAGGGTCCCCGGGGATTTGTAAACAAATGTTTGCGTAAGATGAAATTAGCTGAAAGTAACCGCTGCGGCATAGATCGAAACAGTCTTTGAAAACCTTCCGTAGCCTTTCCGACGCCGTCCGGACTTTTCCATAAAAACGACTGCTCCTCTTTTAATCGCCTACTTTTTATTAATTTTTTTTCTTTTATTCTCCTTCAAGATGGGAGATTGCGATTTAGTGCGAGAACCGAGATGATTCGATTGCCGCTGCAGCAGGAAATCCGAGGTGCGCTAAAGGCAAGGAGACCTCCCGGACTCCGGGACGCTTTGGTAGGGCCCGCGATGCAGAGCGTCTGCTTGGGGCCGCGTTAACCCGTTCCAATGATGCGAATCAATAGAAATTTACGCGAAAATTCTGTCGCGAGCCTTCTCAGAGCGGGGAAAAAACATTCCGGAGACCGAATTTCAGTTTCCAAGATTAGGAATGACTTTCGGTGGAAAACTTCTGCTTAAACCAATTTTTTGAGGTGGCTCCTTTTCATCGACCCGTATTTGCTCGGAAATCAGTTTTCTTTTCAGTTTATTACCCGTTCCTTATTTGCAGCTTCGGGAAAAGAAATTTACGCTGCAGCCGAAGCAGTTAGAAACGTTGATGGTCCTTCGGAAATGGTCGCGAAACCAGTTTCGCGTGACTGGCTTTGATTTGGAAACCACATGTTAACACGGGAGACATCATATCCGGAGAATTATGGATTGGAGCTGGAAATGTCCGTGATCCTTTACAACTTGGACAAATTTGGGTTGAAAAAACTGGAAAATGATTCGGGGGAGAACTAAAGAAATGGTGCGTTACGCCATTCTGCCCCTAACAATCTGTGAAAATAATTAGAAAATGGTTGAGATACCCTGCGGACGGACAAAAATTACGATGCTGATTTTCGCGATCGGTCTCTTGCTCGCACAATTTCAAATTTTGAAAAATCGCAGGGCGGACATCTAGGCTGCATCGGCGTCGGCATTCACGCGCTTCGCGATACGTAGGATATTTCGTTTCCCGCTGACAAGAAAGCCTTTCTGTGACAATGCACGCGGATTGTATTCGGAGGAATGCGAGATCGAGTATTAAGGGGATGTAAGGTGCTGAGGTATGAAAGGAAAAATGAATGGGAAATGAGTAAAAGGGGAAGGGATGTTGCTGAGTTCACTTGGCTGTAAAACTGCGGATTAGAATTCATAAAAGCTAAAATTCTTTTCCTTTTCCTCATTTCCCATTCATTTTTCCTCTCATACCTCAGCATCTTACGTCCCCTTAAACCCTAACCTTCATCTTCTCTTAACCACAATCTCGCAATCCTCCTAATCGTCGTCTGAGCATTCGGTGACGATGTCAACAGCAGGAAACGACCACATCGCGAAGTGCGTAAAAGCCGACGCCGATGTGGTCTGGATATCAGCTCCTGCGGTTCTTCAAAACCTGAAATTATGCAGAACGCTTACATTTTCTCCTTCCTAACAAATTCTCTCAATGTGAATACTTCCAAGATCAAATATGCACTAAGCTTGTTTTAAAATCTCCCTAAACATTTAACATAATACATTCGGGAAAATGTAATAATATAAACTGAATATTTTATAAATAATGTTAAATTTGCGAGTAAGAAATGACATTGTGACCTCAATGGAATCCGTTACTTTTATTCCCGGATGATATACATTCAGTCTGTGGTAATAGGTGATCCCAAGTATTCTCCTTCAGTTTATTGAAAGAGTTTTCATAGGAAGAAAATGTCAGGCAAGCATAAGTTAACATTCTCCCGATCGCAGGTTATGATGTATCTTTACTGAACTTTAAGTAATGGGAAAATACATTTCACCATATCGACTTAGGACGCAAATATGCAATAGTACTAATCCCATTAATGTCATATTGTTTTGTGACATTTAACAGAAAGGAAGTTGAAAACTGGCCAGTGTTCAGGTAAATATGCAAGCGAAGTTTTCGTTTCAGGTTCATATCAGATCCTTGCTAAAGCTCATGCATTCCGAGATTTTTTCCAATAACTTGATGCAGATTGGAATCTAAAATTTCGGTGAAAATCGAAATTCTTCGAGATCTCCCAAATTTCCGTTTCGAAATCGTTCGATATTTGTTTAGGTTGACGGCATCGATGCTTAACATTTGGAAAAGTGAGTTGAATTTTTATTTCAGATGCAACATTGTCGAAACTGAAAAACGGGAGTCACTTATTTAATCATTATTAACCTATTTTTAGACAGAAATATCGAAATCGTTGGAGAAACGATTCGATTTTCGAGCGCGGGCGAAATGCATGGACCAAAACACAATGCGGTCCCTCTTTCTATCGCTATTGACCCGATACATTCCTTGGCTGTGACCTTACCCATGGAAAAAGTGAGGGATATCGAAAGCACCGGTTTAATATTCCGACGCATGAATTTACGTAGCCCTCACATGGCAGAAAGTTTGGACGTTCCTGCATCATGCAATGCAACAATTTTAGCGATGGAACCTTGACATAATTCGCACTCGAAAACGGTAATTTGAGTGCTCCGCTAGAACTGCATCAGATTTTTGGAAACATGAATAATTCCGTTTGGTTGACAAAGCTTAAAAAGCCCCTCGCGGATCGACGTGAAATTCATTATGTAACGTCCGATTCGTAACCGATTGATGACGTCATCGTCGACCATTTTTCAAATATGAAGGATGTCGACGAAAACGCCCAAGTCCGGAATGGAAAAAAAGAAAGAGAAAAAAAGCGGAGAAATTAGGAACGATCCCGCAGGAAAACCACGGACTCTACTGCGGCATTTTTGGGGCAAATTATTCCCGTCGGAGAACTCAAATTTTAAGTCAGTTATAAGTGATCAACAGCGAAATGAATTAAAATGTTCCGAAAAGTGAGCGATCCGAGGCGTTCCTTAAATCAATCAAGTTCCGATTTTCTCGATCCGCGGGGAACCCAATTTCGGAATCATAATGCCGTGGAACAAGAGAACCCTCCTCCGGCTCTCCGGAGATGCAAGATCGAATTTATTACGAGGGTTGCAGAAGGAAAGACCGCTTCCCGGAGGTATCTGCGCGAATGTCCTTGTTGTAACCGCCTGAGGAGTGACGAGTATCAGAACCTGTGAATCAACCTCTTAATTTTAGGAACTGGAAAAGTCAAGCACCGTTCCGATTTTGATCGAACTCATTTGAGTCCATTCAAGAGGTACAGCTGATTAAATTTCCCTTTATTACCAAGCACACCTCGTGCTGCAAAACGATGCTCAACACCGACCGTTGAAAACGCTAATGTAGGAACATTAGAGCTCCATCCGCGATTATTGTGCATCATTAAATACAGGGGGAAAAGTCTTTTTCAAACGCATGTATTTGTAATACGATTTGAACAAACTCATAAGAGATCTGTGAGTGATTAGAAGCGTCGAATCGGTTAAAACAATCCCGTGATCAGTTACTGCGTCGAATAAAGTAAACGTGTTTAAATGTCCTCCCAGGTAAATAATCGGAAAAATTGTCTAACGGCCGGAAGGAAGTGTCGCCGCAAATTTTACCACAGACGTTTAAACTTCTGCTGCAAAAAGGCAGCTCTCCTCTATTCTGAAGGAATAAATCGCGCAACCAGAAGAGCTCGCGATCGTGATACACGTCGGATTATCCCCTAATAACACAGAGAAAACTTTCTCAGACCAACGAAGTCATAGGGCTTCCCGGCAAATGTCACGCTTTCCGAAGGCTGGCCCTCGCAGCATTGCCTCGCGTCGTATTTGTACCTCGTCGAAGGAAGAAAGAACTCCTTTCCCGGCTTTTTTCACGAAGGACCCGGAGATTGCTGCGGATGTCCGCATCGAAGTAAAATCATCAGGGCGAGGAGAGCATAATTTCCGACTGTTACCTCAATGAGTTGATAAAATAAAAGAATTAAATGCCCGAGAATTTTATCCCAAAATATGGGATCGCTCAAAAGAAAGCTCGGGCGAAGTCACCTCACTTCAGGAGAGCATCGCGGAAAATTTTTCGCAGGGGACAGTAACGGACGAACAGCTGTTTTTTTGAGCGGAAACTGGAGGGCAAAGCGGTGACCGTGGCCGTGCCGTAGCGCCGAAGAAGAGTCCCCAAAAAGAAGATGCGAAACAAAAGCCAGGATCTGGAAAGCAACTTTTTCCTTAATTTTTACTGCTTCCCGGGAAGCGTACGGTTGCACGAAATCCAACCCCTCTGGAAATCTTCATAGACACAATTTTCGATAGCGAGGAACATACGATACGCATGGAAAATGGTCCAAATCCATGCACGTACATGGGCGAGTCTCGCGGAAAAGGTAAAGACACGGCGTTGAGGGAGTTTTGCACGGAAAGCGGGATATTTGCACGTCTCGACTTTGGTTGGAGAAGAACTTACCTTCTCCACCAAGGAAATTCTATTATTTGTGTTTGAATAACGATATAGTTTTTGTCTTTCTCATCTTATTTTCGGTCTTTCTTCCTATTTTCATTCGTTTTTCGCGAGATTTTTCTTCCCCAAAAAGCACATATTAGGGAGGAGGAAAATCTGGAAGTTTGTCTTGCATTATTTCCCTCGAACGAACGTTATTATTTCTTTTTGGATAACATAAGAAAGTACAGAAAAGTAAGATAAAGGTCTTTAAAGTCAGAGCAAGAGAGGATTTTCCGCTTCTGGAAAAGTAATCAGAGGAAAAGTTTTTTTTTTTTCAAAGTTTGACGGTCATAAATTTTCCTTCCTTCTGACTCGGTTTCCTCGGGACCGTGGAAGGAGAGAGATTGGTACGAAGATGAAGGGTTTCGGAAAAGAAAAAATTCTCCCTCCCTACCGCACGGCTTTCAGCCCCGAAAGACATTTTCCGACTAACGGTCCTTCTTATTCTTCTTCTTTCAGAATCGCTCGCGAAGATTGAGGATGTGGCGGACGAACCATGTTGCCCGGGACACGAATTTGCAGCGAGGATAAATACATGCGATACTTAGACTGCGGATGACAACTTGAAAAAATGGTTTGATTTTCGGGGGTAAAGGGGAGGCGCACGAAAAAAATCGGTCGCAATGGTTAACGTGTCCCAACGGGGTTGAGAGAACTGCCCCACGTCCCTTGTTTCCTGACACGAGAACTCCCTCACCGACGTTTCGCGGCGAATTTCTTGCATGTCGGACCTCCCGCGTTATTTAATCATGGGTTTCCCAGGGTGAAAGCCCCGCAGTTTATAATTACAGCGACAGAGCTTGCCTTGATGCACAATTTGCAACGATTTAACATTGATTTTGCCATTTCAAAGTACGCGCGGTTGGCCGTGACCGTAGTTCACATTCTTCTCCGTGTTTCACCTTGAAGTGCTTTACGTACCTAGTAAAGCCGGCAAAGGCTGCCCGCGAGATGCTGTTGCACGGTGCGCCAGGCGCAACGCTCTGCGGGGTCGAGTCTCTTTCGGGGATGTGCAGAAAGCGTGATCAACGGGTTTGCCATACTTCATGAGAAATTTCGTCGCTTGTTTTGCAAGTCGCGGCGACGGAACTGAGTCAGAAATCCGATTTTCTGCGACATGTAAATTATCCGTTTGTCAAATTTAACCCATTGTCGTGGGTACGAAGGCGAAAGTCTCCTCACTTTTAACCTTCCCCACACGTTGGGGAGGTTCGGGACACGCTCAATGTCGCACCCGTGTCCTCTCGGCTTGGCGGCAGTTCTTCCACCGATGCCACCCTCTTCCGAAGGGAGGTATTTTTTATTATGGATCAACGGGGCTTGTGTGAGGAATCTTCCGGATCCAAAAAATTAAAACGGCATAAAGTATAGGACGCAGAAAGTTAAATGGAGCCATAAAAATTTTTATAATGGGAAATCAGAAAATGTTTTTCCGAAGGCGGGAAACTCGTGCCGGGAATATCTTTTTATTTCTCTTTTTCCATTTTTTACTGCCTGAAATTCGCGAGAAAGCGTTAAATCTTTTTCCCCGTGGAAATTTCCCGCGGGGGAGCGAACATCAAAACAAACCCGCGGTTTCGAGCGATTTAAAATTATTGCCGGGAATCCCTTTTTCAAATGGCGGAGAATCGCAGAAGTCGAAAAGAGGACGCTCGAACTGCTTACAGATTTCGACGTCCGTGGTCCGTACCAGTGCTGCCGCCCTCAGCGCAATAAATAAAGTGCCCCTGACAATTTTGAATCCGTTCGTCATCGAACGTCCCGCGCTGTGAAAAGTCTAAACGCGTAATTCGTAGGTGCTTTCGCTTTGGCCGCCGGCAAGCGAGCGGCTTTTCACCGCGCTGTAAACTGCCTTATTCTTTTTGCAGTAAACACAAATGTGGACGCATAAATACGCTGTGTTCTAACTGTATGTAACATTTCATCTAGGCAACGAAATCAAACCATTCGATTCTTATGTAAATTTTTTTTATTCACATTTCATGGTGATTGCCACGAAAAATACTTCCACTTTTCAAAATCCGGTTTAAGTACATCTGAATGTAAGTGTAATTCTTGAAAAAAAAGTGCTCCTAAGCAGCTTTACTGGGGGCAGTCTTATTCCCGCTGGTTTTTTGCCTTCACGATTTACTGACGGACTAAAGCGAACGGTTTGTTTGATGTCTAGCAAAACTTTCTGCAACGGTCGTCGGCGTGAGTGCGAACATCTTTTTACGTTCTCTTTTTCCTTTTTTTCCAATTTTCCGTATGAAGCCGAAATCGAGTTTTCCCGAAGTTGGGAAAAAATTTTCGTAACCCACCTCAACGTTTTTTTTTATCTGATAAAAAGCTTTTAACACGAAACGGTCGCTTTAAAATTTACCTTTGTTTTCTTTCCTTTGACCCCGTTCTTAGATGGCCGCGCTTCCTCCCCCCACCCGAGGGAGGGAAGAACGGACGGGGATGGCTTCCACCGAAGAAAGCATTAAAATATTTCCGTGTTAAGTTGGGAAAATTTCGAATATTGACACACGTTCCAGATGTGTCAGGTTTGATGGTTTTCCCGATGGAAAGAAAAACGCGGGATACGCCAAGATGAGCCTTTCTTCAATTTTTACGCCGCTCTCTCAAACGATTTTCGATTAGGTTCTTTCCACTCTCCTCCGAAATAACTCCGTGCGGTTCGGCAAATGCACTTCACCTGATTCTCCCGCTCGCATTCTCGCAGTTATTCGTTAAGTATGAGACATGAGTAAGAGAAAAGTGATTTGCGAACGATCAGAGAGGACAAAAACCGTAGGAACGTGATGTCGCTGAGGGAGACGCAGCCACCACCATCCTCCGACGATCAATAGAACTTAACGGGATGAAATCGGATTCGAAGACTTCGACGATTTGCAGCTGATCTAGGAGGGACAGGTCGAACAACCATGCCCGGTGGCAGAAGAGGACTTGTGGCCCCGCAGAACACTTTCCTAGAGAACATCATCCGAAGATCCAGTTCGCAACGTAAGTTGATCGCGCTGAAATTTACCTTCCGCCTCGGCCAACCCTTGCGAAAACGCTCGGGGAATCACGTTTCGGGTGGTTCCTCTATCCCCGCGAGGGTATACATTCCCATTAAATACATCCGGCGAAGGCGTCGCACATGTAGACGAATTAACTCACATTTTTACGTGTTTAATAAATTCGGCATGTGCTAATAATGAAATTAGGCCAGGTCAAGCTTTTTAACTTTCCTTGCAGTCACGACAGGTTTCCGAGTGCTTTTTTCCCAATGTGTCCGGCAATGCACATTCACATTCACCGGGGAAATTAGCCGGCAATCGATGACGGTGAGAATTAGGCAAATCACGTCTAGGTTATTGCTCGTAAGGGAAGATCGGTATGAGTTAGAAATTTTAAAATGTTAAAAGTTAAAACGTACATTAAAATCAATAAAATCTTTTTTATTCCGAGATGAAAATATTTTCCCGGGTACGTGAGGCGAAATAAAAATTTCTTTTTATTGGTTAAAATATTGGGCCCAATAAAGTTTTAGACATATGAAAGTTCAGGTTCGGCGAATTAAATTGCACTTTTTAACCATAGTGAATTAAATTAATTTCGGAAGATGAAGAATTGATGTTTTTACATGGGGCCATTATTTGAACGGGTTTTTAAGCTTTTAATTAATTGTCCCGGGTTTTGAAAGGTCTTAAGAGATGATTTAATTTATTAATATTGATGATTATTGCCTAAATAAGCGGCTTAAGCTTTATAAACGCCGTTCGCATGCCGCTCTGAAGAGGTGCAGGAAGTAATAGAACGCAACGTTGGGAATGAATGAATGAATGAGAATCGCTTTCCGGTTCCCGCCCGAAGCCGGCAAATCGCAGCCAGTTCCGCCGGTCCGTGAAAATCTGAAAATTTAGCCTTCCTTCACCTTGAACGACGATGAGGATTGATTAACGACCAAATCGCATGTTACTCGTACCCTTGTAAGGGTCTCCCCGACATGGGGTACGCGTCGAAGCATGGAAAGACGCAGGAAAGTCGGGCTTGGGCGGCACTCAAAGTCGCAGAGGCGAAGAACGATTAAACCAAAATAAAAAATAAATGCAGCAGTCGCGAACTGCAGGAGAAGAAAAGATCGCTGTCGCAGCCGATACAATTACAGGCGACGGGGCAAATTACATAAATTTTTATCGCCTTTTTATAACTTTCGGATTTTCTTTTTTTTCCTTTTTTTTTTAAGATTCCTCAAAAATGAGTGAAGTCCGTTGAAGAATAAAAGAGGAAGATAAAAAGGCGTCCTTTTTGACAGGCGAACTCTGATGCAAAGTAAAAGAAATCGGAAAAAGGGATGAAAAACTAACGTGAAATGGTAAAAAGAATCACCGGGAAACAGAATAAAGGTGACATGTTAATAAAATTATGGGAAATTCAATAACGGAAAGTTCATTAGCTTAAGAAGCAAAAAGTACGCTTCGAAGGGCACGCTTAAAAGGCTCCGAATCCTTTGTAAGGGGTTTTCGGCGAGAGCGGAGAACGTCACGCTGCGGTCGACGAACGCAAATTCGAAGCCGTTCGCGCAGCCTGAATGACAGCGGAAAACACGGAGGTGGCGTTTTCACTGAATACGGTATTTCATGAAAATACCAGAAAATGGTGGAAAAATATCAAACAAGTTTTCTGGTCAATCGGTTTTCGCCATGAAGTGATCGACAAATTATTGCCTGCGGCGACTCATACCCTCGCCAGGGAAACTTCGGTCGCGCAGCACCCAACGGGGATGAGAGACAACGCAAACAACCCTGATGTACCACGAAACCGTGTTCGAGATCCGGATAGAAACGGAAAAGTTGAAAGGCGAAGAAGGAGATAGAAATCATCCTGAGCCTCCCCGAGGGAAAGATTTCCACCGAAAGTTCAAACGGAAAGATATTCCGATAATTTCTGAACTTCTCGAAAGTGAGAATAAATTTTTTCTAAAAAATAGTTTTCCGGATTTTCATAATTCTAAATTAGAGACCGTAAAATTGTCGTGGGCAAGGGTGGAAACTGATTTCATTACTAAGGGTTGAAGTGAATGACAAAGAGCATACCCTCATTGACAGTTAAGGCGAATTTCAGTCTTCACACGGATATTTTTACCAGCGAATTTCATATGGAAGGGGATAAATTTCCATCGTCATACGCCATAAGCAAAGGAGAGACGTTGAAAATTTAATTTTTTCGTACCTGAGCTTTTAAGAAAGTTCGTTAACTAACCTCTATGACAATTAACGACGAAACCCCTTGCTGTGAATTTAACGTCTTAAACATGCGCAAAAATTTTGCACGGTTTTCGGTGGTGGAAAATCGTGGCCCGAAAACCGATCCTGTTGGTTGTTTGCGTTCCTACTTCCCCAGTGAGGAAAAGCTTTCAACATTTTCAATAAAGTAAAAACCGGACCAGCTCCAAAGCCGAGTTTTTCTTTTTCTGAAAAATTTTGAATGCGGGATACATATTCATGAAATACAAAGTAATTTGTTAGGTTTTTTTTTATTAAAGAAGTGACCGGTGCTGTCGCTCCGCAAAGATAGGCAACTTTAGAAAAATCTTTGGAGAAAATCCAGAGGCAAAAAATCAGAGGGCTTCAGGTCTTCGTGCACAAATGTATGTAACTGTCACGAATAATGCAAAGATTCGAACACGGATAATTCAAACGGTGAAATGAATCAAAATGGAGGTGAAAAAACCCTTCGGATGAGAATTGGAAATGAATATTTGAGCGGAATGCGTATAAAGGATAAGGGATGAAAAGTTATTGCTTCGGAAGAAAGAGAGAATTTTGACTTTTTCAAATAAAAAAGTAAAAAGAAAACCTCGAACAATTTAAAAGCAATACAATCCGAACTTTAACACAATTAGATGAAAAGAAAACTAAGTTAGTCTGGTTTTGTTCGTTACTTTTGCATGCCGAAACTGGTCCTCCATCTAGAACAAAAAAATAAAAACATAAGTGCAAGCATATATTATTCGATAATTATATCAGGCTAGCTTCACATTGAAGATTACTGCAAAATGGCTATAGAAAGAAATCGTAGATTATATTATGTTAATAAAATACAATATATCTCGAAACGAAAAGATAAAACTTGGACTTTCGTGTATTACGAATGAAAAACAATATTAAAATATTTGAAATATTTCTGTAAATTTATGTACAACACTAACCGTGCTTGAAAAACAATAAAAGAAAATTCCATGCGCTTTTACCTTCAGAAATAAAGCTTTTGAAATATCAAAACTACACTTTATTTTTTGGTACTAAAATAAAAGCAGGTGATGAGGAAAAGGTATAATAATGAAACTAATAATGCAAAAAAACTGTACGAAAACTATAACGTTGTATGTTAAATGTTAATGATAAGAAGGAAAAGAAAACCTTTCGGCGTTTCCACCATTTATACAATTTAACGATCGGTCATATACGCAGACAGATTAGCTTTTAGCCACGTCAAACCAGTTTTTTTAATTTAGAAAAATTAACATTTCAATCGAAATCAAAAAGTCGTCCATGGGGAGAATAATAAAAAATTATATGTAAATATTTTGTGATTATTGTATATTTATAAAATCGCTTAACGCCGGTTAAGGGCCTGGAGATCGGGGTTAATTGAAATTGGGTGACAGTTCACCCGGCAAAATGTCAGTCGCCAACCCGTAACGTGGCACTCTCGAAACAGTCCCTAAGCCGAGGAGGCTACAAATTCGGTTAAAAAACAAGCAGAACTCTCATACCGCGATTGCGAGAACAGGATGAACGGGAAATGTATACATCTTGACATGATGCAGAGGATCAAAAGAACAAACCGAATTGTGGTCATCGGGATAGAAAGATGACGTCTGATGTACCGGACGAAAGAATATGCAATAATTCGAGAATATTCTTTTCTTCTACGATCTTTAATTGAATAAATAGTTGCAGAGAATCTTTCACAGACTTTTTCAAAAAAGTGCAAAAATGCCGAAGTTGTTATCCTGTTTCGGCAGGATAAACCCGCGCTTATGCGATTCACCAGTCCATTTCGCACCTGCGTGAAGGGAATTTGGAGCGATGGGGAGCACACTTCGTATTTGATTTAGATTCATAAAAATTGGAAAAGTTTTGAACGCCGCTAAACTAATTCAAACTGCGCCGGCCACGATCGATGCTGCCACGACTGCCTAAACACATTCGAAGTTTGCAAAACCTCCGTGCTGCAGGTTTAAGGGCGGGGAACAGTTTCTAAAATCCCGGTCCAACACAAGTTTCGCAATGACCAGCATTATCCGCGGAAAATGAATGCGAAATTAATTTTAAAGGTAAAGTTCTGCGCCTGAAGCTAATTTTAATCAGATTTAGCCGGTTTTTGGGAAACTCTGCCCTATCGTAATGTATTCGGTCAGTTTCGAGCAACAGAGCAAGATGCTTGCGCCGGAGTTCCTTTGTCATTGTTCCTGCAAAAGTACAATTTAAGCAATTTAATCGGTTTCCATCGGATCACTTTGCAGAAAATAAAAAAAGGCAAGCGAAAAGAAAGAACTACACGCAGTTCAAATAATCCGCAGTTTCCTCGAGTTTTTTTTTCGAAAACAGCACACTGGCGATGCTTTCACTACACAAAATGGCGAAACTTCGCCATTGTTCGAATGCAAAGCCGCAGAGGAAAAGGATCGGAGTAATTTTCTACTTTATTATTCTTGAAATTTGCGGCCAATGGAGAAAACCTTTCGGCAGAGGAAAGATTGAAATTCGAAGAGTTTTTCATTCTCTGCGGTCGGAATCGCGGTCTTTACTAAAATCTTCCGCGGCGATACTTTTTCTGAGTTTTCCATGCTTCTGATTTGGAAACTATTTCCGCGCCCCCTACCTTCATGTCAAAGTTAATTTGGACCGCAGGAGAGAAAGGACACCCGCAGCGGGAAACTTCTGACGTTCCTTGTTTTTTTTTTTCTCTGCACACGTTCGAGCGCGTTTGTGCCGAGTCAACGTTTCCCAGTTTTGCGGAGTCTCCTCCACCGGACGGTAACACCGAAAAGGTTTAGCCGAATGTCATGTAAGGGTGACGAGGATGTTTCTTCGTACGGATCCGAAGGATTTGTCCCGCAAGCGGCGGACGACGCCTTTTTAAAATGCTCTGTGGTGAACGACGCCCTGCAGAATCAAATTTTTCACTCTCTCTCCTTCACTGTAAATCTTCTTGGAGTGGCTCGAAAGCCGTTCAAAGCTCTTTTTTTGCGGATTACGAGGTACTCCTCGAAGCTTTCAGGAAGACACTTTCCTCCGCTTAAATTGTGACTGATGCTCGATGAACAAGACCCCGCGTTAATCCCGTTCTCGTTTCTTTTCTTCGTTGGTTTGCTGCCACCGAGCTGGATTTTCCGAATTTGTCCCTGTAAGAGAACGCAAAGGAGTTCAACATTTTAGCAGGCGGCAAGGGGTACAGAGAGTAAACAGCATCGATTAGAGTATATTCTTCAATTATTTTATCGCTTGGAGTTATTAAACACTTAAAAAACTTACGTAGATTATCGTGCTTTGCAAATTCCAAATCGCGTACTGGGCTCCATTATGCTGCAGCGGCCCTGTCAGCACTGTCAGATACCTTCTCTTTTTGTTGCTAAGAGAGTAATCAGGAGTAAAGCGCATGAATAATTAGGTCGGAAATTAAGTCCGGCAGGATGGATTATAACCTCGGGAAGCGTTTTCCCATTATGCGAGAGAATTTCCATCATAAAAAGAGGAAACCGTGCACCCGGGAGTTTCATTAAATCGTCAGAACGTGGAAGAATGCACAAAATTTGAGGGACGTCTCACCTTTTTGTTATGCACTTTCGCAGTTACGAATTACTTCGACAAAACTGTATACAAAAAACCTCATTCTTGGCGCTCGGGCGGAATTCGGCTCACAACCCTTTTGTCGGACGGGAAATAATGAAGGCAGCGCTCGATTCGGAGACGTAACAGCCGAAAAGGGTACCGGAATGTTAAGTATTCGTAAATATTTACTGTGTCTTCGACGGTTGTTCCTCGTGCGGGCAACCAGAAACGCGAAGAGGGATCAAATGCATCTGGGAGCGAGCCGGAAGCTCGAATGGAATCCGGGAAATATGGCGGCCCAGGAAACGAGTCTCCGAACGAAGCGACACAATTGAGATCCGGAAACCCGAGCCGCTTAATCCTGAATAAAAAGAAAAACGGCGACAAGAACTACTCATTTCTGGGGCCATGCGTAATTTCGCGTTCGGAAGGAACACCCGAGGCACCGTGATGACGTAAGCAATGACCTCATAATATCTCGGCAGGAAAGGGGAAAATATTTTAAGAAAATTGCGAAACCTGCGTTTAGCATGCGATGCGTGGTAGTTTTGTAGGTTTCAGTTATGATTTTTCGGCTTTTAACGGCAATTCGAATAGACCGTAATTTCGATGTTGGTATTCCTGAAATTTAATTCATTTTAAAAATGGAGTTAAAAAATTTATATATTTTCTTTTTTTTATGCAATATTTTCGAAAAATAGATGTTTTATTTCGTCTTTTTTTGTTTTTTTTTAACTTCCACGACGAACTTTTCTGCGTCAGGTATTGTTTTCCCTTTTTTTATTCTAACTTGCGGAAACGGGCGGAAAACTCGAAATATCAAATATTAAGGTTTCCCATCTTTCCTATGAGAAATTCTAGAAGACGCCGAAAGGAGGGAAAAAGAGAGAAAAAAAAATCTGTAAGCTGCGAAAAATGTTATTTATAAAAAGAAGTAAAAAAGCCTGACCTCGTAACCTAGAAAGGGGAAGCGCTGGTTTATCGAAATACAAGCAGGAGAAATGTCTAGGGGATGAAAATAAAATTTATTTTTAGAAATGGCATCCGCGGGGTGGACGACCTTTCCCGTCTTTTAGCACCATCGGCGAAAAAAAGCGGAAGCACCCGACTTTATCCCTTCCACTCACGGATCGCTTTAGGTGACCGAAAAACAATAGGGATGAAAGACATTGAAAGCGACACGACGGGAGGAAAGCGTTCCGGAAATCTGATTTCCAAGATGTCGCCGTCTCGATGCTGCGACGAAAAGACGAATTAGCCCGGTTAATTACGGCCGACGGGAGATGCTTCCGCTCCCAGGTCGGATGTCAGAATCCCGTCTTGTTCCGTGAAGGATTCGATTTTTCTTTTTGCCATCCCCAGTCTCCGGCCGACGGAATTACCGACGCGAAAAATGTCCCGCATACCAACCACGGTAAATTTTCAGTTCCGAGTTTATTTCTCCCGCCGCTAGTCCGCAAATGCAGCAGGGTAACATTTTGTTTTGCTGTTGCCGCTGTAAGTAATTAACTGCACGGTAGTACCCTTTTCCCCCCCCCTCCCCCAAAGAACGCCCTTTGCGCTCTTTTCCGGACGGCAGAGAATTCCGGCCCTCACAAACGACATTAATCTCCTTTCGAGGAGCGGGCAATCGGGAAGAAAAGAACGGAGAGAAAAAAGAAAAATGTCCGAAGATCCGAGGATGGCAAGCCTGCGAAGATTCGGCGCTCCGATCGGGCTTTCGCACGAATCGCTCCGACTGCTCACGAAGTGTCGTCCCCATCCTCGCCGGGGGAATCCCCGGAATACTTTAATCCTCAAGTAATTACCGCATAAATACTGAAATTTCGAACGCCTTCCCGCTCCCGTTCGGCTCCCGCTCCGACAGCTCCGAACAGACGCGTAACCTCCTCGAAACGCAATCAAAGCATCGGACAGATGACGAAATCCGCACGAATTTTCTTTCCCCCTGTGACGTCACAGATTCCGTCGCATTGTTCCACACCGTCCGGGCGGAGAAGTTTCCCCCGGCTCCCGGGAGTTACCAAAATTTATTACGGCGACGAAGGAAAATTCCGGTTTCGTATCCTTCGAATGTTAGACGCAGTTCTCCCTCCCCTCCCCTCCGGATGCCGCGTTCCTATGCGCTTTTAAAAGTTATGTATTTATATTTATGCACATTATTCATTTTTCATCCGATAATTACATTATACAACATATTATGTTGCATATAAATTAAAATATAAACCGTATAGCACATAATTGTAAATTATAACTTATTATTAATATTTATAATTTTATTTAAATTCCGAGGAAATAAACATCTTTTTCTGTTATGTGCGACTCATTATCATATAGAGGTTTTAATACATTCTAATTTAACCTTTTTTCACGGTGCACGCCTGACTTGCGTAAGAAACTTTCCTTTTTCCCGGGATGAAAATTTTGAAAAAAAAAAAAATATATATATTAACAACATTATTATTTGAAGATATATATAGCTTGGCGTAAAAGGGTCGGGGCAAAACTCGGAGTTATTTTAATTAATATGTAAATTCATTGCTTTTATAACGTCTAATATAAATGAATACTGATTGTAACATCGCCGGAAAATGTTTTTCCTTATAACGCTACCCGTGGAGCTTTCTTTTGTAATTATCTGCGCACCGTATTTTATTGCGTGTGATTGGGCCCTTTTTAAGCACGTTATGGGGTGATATCATCCCTGACAGTCGAACCTGGTGTTTAACAGGACAACCTCGGCTTTTTATGCCGTGTAAGTTTGCTTTTTTTTTTTTTTTTTTTTATTATTTAATGTTCCTTTACAGAAATGGGAAAAAATTTCGTGCTTGTTTTTAAATCTCAATTTCGGATCTGCCGCCAGCCACTATCGCCCCCCCCCGCCGCCCTCGTTGCACTTTTCCGAAAATTGCTTTTCTTTTTTGTGTTCCTCCAGAGAGGAAATCGTTATCCGCATTCATAAAACAAAAAGGATTCCGTTCGGAGTTAATCCGAAACTGTGGAAGCAGATGAAGTTTATTATTTCACGGGGACACCGCTATTGGATGCGAAAATATTGCCGTCGGAAAACCGGGCCTCGAGATGGGGGGGGAAGGGCGCCAGATTAGGTTTAGATGGTGCGTGAAGGACGAAGGGAAGGGAGGAGAGAGTCAAGATTTCGCCCCTGAAAATTAACGCCGAAGCGAACTTAAGGGTGAAAAACCGAAGCGGAATAGAAAAAGGCCTCGGCATTTTGGGATGTTGGGGGCACACCCTTGATGAAAATGAAAAAATTATTCTTGCATGAAAAGGAAGTTCCGGGGGATATTTTTTTTCTTCCTCCCTTTTAATTCGGCAGCACGAATGTTGCAAAAATAAAATGGGGAAGAAAATGAAACCCCGGGGAAGAGGGGAGAGGCGGAAGATGCGGAACGTCGAAAGGAAAGCTATTCGCACGCGTTAAATATTCAAAAGAACAAAAGGAAAAATTCTGAAAAAAAAAAAAAATCTCCGAAATTAAGGAAAATCGGGAAACCCCGGAATCGGGAACCGAGAGAAATGTCATCGTTGAAAGGCGGGAGGAAATGCGGTTTTCCGATTGCGGAAACGGAGAAGAATTTTCTTTTATTCGTCCATTAGCATCCGGTGTCGGCTGCTCCACAGAAACGGGAGGAGCGTGGCCGGCGATCTGGGGAAGAGGGTTGCGTGCCCCACCCTTATTTGTGCCTGGCTTTTCGGGAAGGTAGCTCGAACGTGTTTCCGCAACTGAAGCAGCAAAAACAACATCATCTTTTAATTAATATGCTAATTTCGCATCGTTCTACAATTTGAAAGTAATCCGGAATAAATATTTCGATGTGTAACTCATGTTGTTATGTCATATATCACGATATAAGGAAGAAGTGGATTTCATTATTATAATTACCATTTATGTAGCTGGGTTACGATCGCTGTCATATTCCGTTGCAGTGATTAAAAGCTAAAGATTTCAAGTTATTTATTTTATTATTTTATGCTATTTACTAAGGAAAAATTTGTTAAAATACGGTCACGCCGTTGTACCCTTTATTGCTTTTACACCGTGCGAATGAGTTTATATTTTCTAATTGAAAAAATCCGCACATTTCCTTTCTTGTCCTTCGGCATTTCAATTTTAATTTACCCCATTAAGTAAGGCTGGTTCAAGCATCTCGGAGCATTAATATTCAAACGGAAAATCTGCTAGGGATCTGGAAACTGGGGTCAGAGCCGGTATTACACATTTGACAACATTTAAAATTTTTAGTCCTCAATTAGGATTTGTATACGATTACTCACCCTCTACATAGGGATGAAAACAATTTTGATAGATTGAATGGAAGAAAGAGGCGGCGCATTCGCAACGGCGAAGGAAAACGGAAAATGTATTGCGGTAATTGATTTGCCTTAATGCAGTGTTTCCCCATATTGGCGGTGGTGGGAAGGGAAGAAATTCCCTCGTCAAAACCATCGAGGAAAGGCAAAAGGGTTGGAAAGGAATTTGAAATTTTCGCCCCTCGCATCGCAATCGGAGAGAAAGCCCGGTGAAAGCCAAAATTTTCTCATTTGTGTGTTTCCCTCGGAAAATTCCTCGGTGGCATTCTTGGGGCGGTGCCGTTTCGGAAGCTTTCCTCCCCGACGGCGTGGGACAATTTCGCGAGGCGCTCTCGCTTTACTTCCGCCCTCCGCAACTCGACCGGGAGTCATTCGGACCGCCCGACGCTGCGGTAAAGCGTTCGCGAGACGATTTTCGTCTCCACGCGAAATAAAACTCTTCGGAGGATATTTCATTTGACGGAGACGGCCATAAATTAATCTCGCAGAGGAAAAAAAAAAGGAACCGCCTTAGAAGACGTGGACCGATATGGAAATCCTCGGAAAGGGAGGCAGAGGAGGCAAAACTTGAATCTGAACTTGGCGTGCGTCACCCCGCCGGAAATTACCTGAAACAAGCCCCGGATGAAAGTCAGAAAAACAGAGACGGTTGAAAATGCCCAAAAAAACCGGGCTAGTAAGAGGTTGAAAATGGAGAAGAATAAAAAAGTAAGATAAATTGGACGGACAAAAGAAATAGCTCCATTGATCGCGATTAAGAGAACGTTGAAAAAGGGAGCAGGGGAGGAAAGGTGACAGCCGTGGCAAGAAACACGAAAATTGTCAAAAGTCGTGGCAATAATGCGGATAAAGACGGAGGAAGAATTAAAACCCTCCCCTCTCGCCCGATATTAATCAGAGACGGAAAAAGAACTCAGAATTTTACGCTGTTGGTATCTGCTGCCACGATAGCTCCTCCTCCCCCCAAACTTCCTTCGTCTTCCGCTTTTCCTTTCTTTATGTGCCATATTACTCTCCGAATGTTTTTTCTTTTTTCCGAACAGGGTTTTGCGTCTTCAGCGTTCTTGTATCAAAGGAGTCGGTTCCCCGAGGGTTTTCTCTATGATCGCATTTCGACGATTTTCCAGTCATTTCGCATGTAAAAGTTTCCCTTTTTTTCCACGTCTTCATCGGCAGACATCCAGTTATCGTTCATCGTTATGTGCGACTGTTTTTTCGGTTATCGCAAGCATATTTGTCGAGGAACTTCGGGAGATTTACCGATCGTGCCCGATGCGGGACGATTCCTGCCGTAAGAGAGATGGAAGGAACCAAGTGTGCGAATCGTCAAATTTGAATATTGGAAGACCGATAAAACCATGGGATAGTATTATTTTCTCTCTGGAGGGAATCAAGCCCTGTCGCAGTGCAGAACTTTTTTTTTTTCCCCTCTCTCCGAAATGGTTTTAACTTCGGCGTGGCGGCCGCCAGAGTCCGCGTTTTCCGCTTCCATCCGCCGGAAGTCGGGACGGATCCGTGGAACGTGAAGGATAAGAGGCGGCAAACCACTGCGGGAAAATGCGGAGGAAATGGTTGAAAGCTTTCAAAACGGGGCCGAAGCAGATCACTTAGGAAGCAATAAAAGAAACGGGCAAAACTAGAGAAAGTCAGCAATCTGCGGGTGGGATAAAAGCAGAGTCGGACTGCCGGCTACGTCTCATCGATTTTCGATCCGCTATTTCTTAGGCAATAAGCGAGCGTGTCATTTGCTCTTCTTTTTTTTGACTGCCGATGGAAATCTGGAACAGTTCTCATCATTTCCCCTTCTGCAAGGGTCGCATGAGGGGTTCGCGATCGCTGCTTCCACGATTCCGTGTTCGTCGTCCGCTTGATCCCCGTTACCGGTTGACGAGCGGAGAATTTTCGGCAAGGGAACCGTCTCTGGTCGGCCTTCGCTTCCCCCGAAACGGTCGAAGTTTTTCGCGTATCCTTTCAACGGAATCCGCCCGACGAATTTGCATATTCGCTTCTTGCTTTTCATCCGTTCGTTCAATTATTCATGTATTCATAACCGATTCTTCTGCGACATACGGGAATAAATTGAGCTTTTTGTTTTTCTTTTCAACTCGAATCGACTTGTTGTCCCATGCATAATGGAATTCGTATTGTACATATTTGTGCGAGATTCCCGTGCGAGCATACGAAAAATTCCCTCCCTCGTTTCAGACTTTTTCGCCGTTGCTCCGTGAAACGATTCCGCGGCAGGAACGCTTCGCGGGCACCGACGGAAAGGCGAAACCTTTCCCTTTGCGTATCGAACCTGTCGCACACGAGTTAACACGTCCGAAGGAATTTCTCGGCGTCAGCAAATTTCGATGCTACAGCAAGAAAAATGGACGATTGATTCCCTTTAATTTTGCTGCGACCCAGAAAACTCTTGGAGAAGATCCAAAGTCCTCTCCGGGCAATTGCTAAAGCTCGAGCCAATATTTAAATGTAGGAAGCCCATAAGTCGCGCGAGGGATGATCGATTTCGATTGGGGTAGAAAAACTTAGGCAGGGTTGGAAATATTAAAATTCCCGAAGACAACGGAAACTGAGAATTTTCGAGAACACGCAAACAGGAGAAATTCGGATTTTTCATTTTTATATAAATATATATATATATATAAGATGTTCTTTCCCTAATAAAAACCCCTTATTCGAGGTTCTAAGGGTGACTTACGCGAATTATGCAAATGAATTTTTGCATGTAAAAGCAACCGGCGATTGGTGCCTATGAAAGATTTTACATCACTTCACTTTTTGCACTTTCTTCCGTCACGTTGCCTTTACTTAACATGTAACAATATATGATATCATTATAACAACTACACGAACATTAACGGAAAGCATTTATCAACGTGGAAAATACAAAGAAATCACGAATTCGCCGTTTACAAGTACGCAAATATTTTAACGATCCTTTTGTTATTAATTAAGGGAATTTTGCTATTTTTAATTTTTTATTAATTATTAACGTATTATACATTCCCGGTTTTCTAATATTAATTCGGTTTTTGATCAAGCTTAATAATTCATTAACGGCGATTGATGTTGATGGCGTTGACATCTTTGGAGTGTTTTTATAACGCAGTTGTTTAAGTAACAAATACCTTTTCCAAAGGTTATTTGTGTAATTTGCTTTTTCGGATGAAACTAACCCGGGGATTTGAGAGCCCCATAGAGGAATATTTTGCCCAAATGCATTTTCAATACGCGTTAAAGCTCACAAATTCTTATCGATTCACGTGTAGGAATTTGAGCTCCATGCCAAAAGTTTCGGAATTTCGGTTTTCAGCGCGGGCTTTAGGCAACGTAAGGAAAACTTTTGGAAAATTCTACCCCCAATCGGAGCAGACGATGTCGCTTGCTTTCCTCCTTTGCGAGAACGTGGCTCTCCTCACAAAACAGTCGACATTAATTCATCTGAATCGCGGGATCTTGCCCCAAATCCGTCGGGGAAGAAACGAATTCATCAAATGTCGCAAATGGAAGGGATGAATGAAGCGGTAGAGTCGGATAAGGGTTGACGTGACGGCTGAAGCGCTCACATTCTTTTTCCCGAATTTTCCCATCTCATATATCTGTTTTCGCGAAAATTTCTCCCCCGGTGATTTGGCCTTTTCTAAGGGAATTCAACTTACCCCGAGACGAGTTTCTCGCGGCATCGCTGCGACAAAAATCTGTCATCATCAACCCCGAAAGTGATTTGATGTGAAAGAGGCCGAAAATTGCCCCGGATAGATTTTTGTGCAAGCCCGCAGAACGGGAAAAATATTTCGCAAATCTAAGGCACGGATAAAAAAAGGTTCTTCGCACGGGTTCGTTCCCATCGGACGCCGTGGCAGCTCTGCCCGGGACGAAGCAATTACGACCGCCGCTGTTTGTTAACCGATGCATTTTGCTGTTGCGACCAGTCTTAACACGTAACTGATGGAATTTTTTCTCTTTTCAGCCGACAGCAGTTTCCTTCTCGCAAATGCTCAAATCGTGGACTTCCCGATCGTTTACTGCAACGAATCCTTTTGCAAAATATCAGGATACAACAGAGCGGAGGTACGTGAGAATTCTCTTTCGCACCCGAGGCCTATTTTCTCGCGTCCTAAAACGGCATCGTCGATTTTTCCCAGGTGATGCAGAAATCTTGTCGGTGCACATTCATGTACGGCGAAATGACCGACAAAGAGACAATCGCCAGGATCGATGAATGCCTGGAAAATCAGCTTCAGGATCAGTTTGAAATTTTGCTGTACAAAAAGAACAGTAAGTTGAGTTATTCAATTTTTCCCGTCCGAACCGCAGCATGTTGCCGATCGTTTTTTCGGCAGCGGAAGTTCCGGGCGAGAGAAGGTACGCACACGATCCCGACGTATCTCTCTCCCGAACGCTCTTCTCCCGGTTTGAGATCCTTGACAGCTCTTTTCCGCGCCCGGAAAAACTATTGCACTCTCCGTCTGCACTTATTCAGCAAAATGCTTTCCCAGATTCACGTCACCTGAATTTTTCTTCCATTTTTTCAAATTCATCAGATCCATTTCTCCGTTTCCTTGGTTCGTTATTTCCGATTTTTCCTTATAGTTAATTCCAAAATTTGGCACGGATTCCACTCTCTTATTTCATTACTATTTCCATTTGAATTTTGGCGATATCCGTTTGATCGCTGTTGCTGTTCGGCAATTTTCCCATCCTTCAAAACCTGAAAAAATATTTTTTAAGCAAGTATTATATATATTAGTATACATACTACATATATATAAATACAATGCGTCTCACGTTATGTCGTTACGTGTTTACTTTTAATGTATTTCATACAAATATCGTTTTTTGTTGACACTTTTTAGGCACTTGTTTTCAACAGCACTTGCATGTCATTCTGGAGAATCTTGCTCTATCTTTTACATTGGACTCGTGTATTTGCCTGTTATTTTAATTCTTGCGGGATCTCATTATAGACAAATAGAGTAGAAAAATGAACGTATTGCGAAAGGTTTATATCAAAACGGGACGAATCATGGCGATGTTTCGGCTGAGGAAATTTTTTAATCAAAAGGTTAGCTTTATGCCAATATCCGCTAATGTAGCGAATCGGTTCAAAGTTTTAAGATCTTACGTTTCGGCAGTAATTTTATTCTTTATTTACGCGGTTTTGTATTCTGGAATTTACACGGCGGGATATACGTCGACAGGCGATGAATCAGCATTACCGAATCAGGTGCAAACGCAGTTGCCTGACTTCCGAATTTTCAGTTAACGCAAAACGAACTAACGTTGTCGGACATCGCCATGGTCGCCGAATTCGAGTACCTGGAGATGAAATTTTCCCGCTCTTTTTTTTACCGATGCTCGAGGCGCCAACCATCGAACTGCATGCTCTCTTAGCCGACTCAAATTGCAGTCCTTCGTCATCGACGTGACGCGAGCCCCCGCGGGAGAGACCGCGGCAAAGAAAAAATGAACCCGGCGTTGCCGATTCAACGGGACGAAATACCTCTCTCATCTCCACTTCCTTCTCTCCGGGCGTTCATTAATCCAGTTGCAATTTGAGAAAATAATCATCGCCTTCTCCGAAAGCTCCGGAATTTATGATCGACGGGCTTTCGAAGCTCGCCCGCCATCGGGAAACGAAAATCACCTGCTTCCCCCGGCCGTTCAAAAAGCGACACCGCCTCGGCTTCAAATCGTCGTTTTCCCCGACGAAACGCTTTTGCCGATCTGATTCCACGTTCAACGAGCTTTCCTTCTCTTTCGTTGGTGTCACTTCCAGCACTCCGCGTTCGAAGTGTTATCGAACCCGAACGCATTCGGTGTCGGACTTTCCGTCTGGCACTTCGTTCGTCAACTGCCCCGGAATAATTTGCGCGTGGATTGGGGGGGAGAAAAATAAGAAAAGGATTTGCGTTATCTTGAACTTGGGACAATCGGAGAAACCTTTTCTTGCCGCTATCTCCTTCCGGTTCTGGGTCATTCTCTCGCCGAGGTTTCCTTCGAAAAGGGTTTAAATTCGAACGGCTTTCCCCTTTAATGCACTCCGATCAATCAAAATTCAGTGTCGAACTGTCAGCTTCTAAATTTGGAAATTCCCCCGGGCGTCCTCCGTTTGCCGCCAAAGCATTCGATTATAATAACGCGAGCGTACCATTAATATCTAACGCTTCTTAAAGGAGAGACGGGGAAGGACGGGGGGGGGGGAACGGGAAAATGGCAATGCATTAATTTCCCTCGCCCATCGGCGACGAAACCTTTTTGCCGTGGCGGGATGACTGAAGGGGACGGGAACGTCAAAGGGGTGAATTTGACTTTTGAAGCAGCGCGACCCCTGACATATTCGGCAAAAAGCATCGACATTTATCACTGCAACTCCTCCCCGGCGGAACCTGCTGGGATGGACAAAGAGTAAGCGATCGATTCCAAGACCGAATCGCGATTCTGCCGCAAGACGTCAAACCCCTGCTTTCCGACTCGCGGAGGCACCGGAAATAGGTTCGCCGGGGACTTCGCCTCGAAGTAACGTCGCCCGTACCGAGATTCGCCCCGCAGCAAAGGAATTAAACACCGCAACGCAGATTGCCGACCGTCAACGGGGTAATTTGCAGAGGGTTGCAGATGAAGTTTTTCCCGTTTTGAAGCGAAGAAAGAGAAAAACGATTCGCGGGATCGAGGCAATAATTCATCGGGTTTCGATGGATAATTAAAAAATTATGCGGTGCTTTCGTTATATTTTATTCGTATTCCAGCATTTTGGGATTTCCAGTACTTCCGGGCGGAAAAGCCGCTTTACAGATAACATGGAAGTTTTTGCTTCGTTTGCGTGAAGCCGTTTTGCTTTCCCGGAGGTTCTCAAGGGGATGAATGAAATGAAGCGGAAGCTCCGGATCCCGCCTAAATCAATCACTACAACCCGGGGAGTCGTGCATTAGTATTCATAGGAAATGGGACAATTGTCGATTTCGGTCTCACTGAAATTCAGAGGCGGCGAATGAAATTTTGAGTGAATGAACAAACGGGGCGGCGTCTGTGCTCGATTGCCAGAGCGCGGAAGGAATAACGTCGGAAAAGAGCCGGTAGGAATCTTCTGCCACTTTTCAGGGCGATCCCCCGCGAAAAAGAAAATTTCGGTCCCGTCCGATTATCCCGCTTCGGCCCCCTCTTCTTCAGATATCTCACGCTCGCGGATCGGGCCGTGCCTGCGAGGTTGTTTCCGTCCGGAAACCGAAGCGGAATTCAAAAGGGGAAACGGTCAAGCGAACGCCACCGCGTACAAAAATCTGAGCGCCGGATCGCGGGAAAAAAAAAAAATAACGTCGAAGGTCCGATGTCCCGAGGTTGAATTCAAAACAATGAAAATGGGTCGCGAATGGAAGAAAAAAGGATTTACCCAGGGGAAATTTTCCGTTAGTTTTCGCTTAATTCGGGGAGCCATCACAAATTTTGCTTTCAGGCGGCTCGGATCCGACTTAATTTTAGCTCACGTTGCGTGAACATTGGGTGGGGAGGGGGGGGGGGAGACGCGTTCCGGATTCATTTATTCCGGGGTAGTTCAGGCCGCGTGAATTTTGGAAAAATTGCAGTTCTCAATCAATTTTCGAGGCATCGCGAAATCCCGGAGATAGTTCGCGTCGCGTGAATATAGCAAGCCTGCCCGCAACCCGTTTTTCAGTCATCTCCCCCGTTTCTCGGCGGAGAGAAAGGGGGAAATAGTTCACACCGCGTGAATTTTGCAAGTTGCCCTTTTTTTCCCTCCCGAATTCACTTCCTTTATGTCTTAAGACCCCGGGAACGAACCCCCCCGGTTTTACACGTTGCACGTTATTAACGTTTAACGTTCGAAATGCGATTTATTTAAAAGATAGAGCTGAGTAATGATTTAGATCTTAGACTGCTTCAACCGATTTTTAATACATTGCCTGCGAGACGATCGCACACCGTAGGGGAGAAAAAAAGAAAAAATAAAGCGCGTTCCGAAATACTGGAACGTGACAGCGGAGGCCGCGTCGAGTCATCGAAGGTTTCGATCGGCGAGGAAACGCAGCAGAGGAGAGCAGAAAGCGTTCCGGAAGCTTCTCCGGCTTCGTCACATGCACTTCTTCCGCCATCTCTGCATCAATTGCAATCACGTCGAAACCCCGATTTTCACTAATCTTTTTCTATATTTATTTCTCTCTATAGGTACTGAATTACCAGATTCGGTTTGTAAGTTTCAATTACGTTTATCGTCCTTATATATTCTTTTTTTTTCTAATTTTCTTCAGCTCTTTAACTGCAGAGTATTTTTGGATCTTCTTCACCGTCTTCCAGTTTCCTAGTACTTGAAACTGTTTCTTTTTTTTTTTTTTTTTTAAACTTCATTTTTAATCAGCTTATTTGCCCTCTTACTTTTATTTCTTTTTTTTTTCTTTTAGCCTTTCTTTTGACATTTATCCGTTTACGTTTTCACCTCCCGACATCCGTCGAGTAAGGTCGTGCCGACCTCGACCTGTATCAGTTTTTTTTTTTTCAATATTGTACATACAGTAAAAATTAGCTGAGTTTGCTCGATTAGAGTAAAAATGAAAAAGAAAAAAAAAATTTTTTTTTTTTCAGCTTTTTCATGATTGTTTTTAGTAATGGTGACACAAAAATCAACGTCGCACACTTAGAAAATTTTTGTTTAATATATCTTTTCCTTTTTTTTTTTTTTTTTTTAAAAACACATTTGCATAATGCGAAAATATTCGTTGGTTTTCATCGCCGGAACCTTCGGCGGGATGTGCAGTCACGTCAGTGCCCGTTGAATAATGAATTCTGCTGCCCTTTTGGGAAGGAGACTTCAGCGTGGGGGGGAGCAGCGAAAGGAGGCTTTTCCAGGGGATCGGTGGGGAGGGAGACGGGACCCGCACTTGCATTTCCCGGGCCGGAAACGATCGCTTGCTGTCGATGCACATGGGAAAAGCGCAAAGGATCGGACGAAGGCGTCGCACACCGCGAAAATTGGGGGGGGGGGGAAAAAGCCGGAAGATTCACGAATCGAGAAATAGTTGCTGCAATCCATTATTGAACGGGTACCTTTTTTTACATTTATCCTAAACACGTATGAATTTCAAAGCCGGAATTTAAGCTTATTCATTGAAAGGCGGATCTATGAGGCTCTTGTCGCTGTAAACCTTTCAATTTTAATACATGCAAAAGGGCATAAATGAGCAGAAAAGCATTATTTGCACAAAATGAGATTTTTCAGTGAAATTCGATGATATTTCTTTCACTTCCTTTTTCGTCAACCTTTCCGCCGTTTCAGTAGTTCCGTTAGAGTAGATCCGCCATCTTTCCTTATCTTGCATAGTGTTGAAAATACATATAAAAAATAACATATATATATATAAACACACCTGGAAATGAACATATACATATTTTTTTTTAATTAAGCATGCGCCGTTTATCTTTCATAAATTTATATTTTGCATTATCCGCTTATTAATAAAAAAGATTAAGAAATAATACAATTATACATAAGTTATTTTTTTTTTTCCATACGAAAATTTCTTCGGAAAAATGCATGCCTCGAAAGCGTTATTTAAAAAACATAGTAAAAGAAATCAGTTAGCTTTGCAAATGGTCATTTAAATTAGATACCATATTTTGCATGACCATTTTTCCATTTTTCTTTTAATTTTCATTGATTATCATAAATTATTATAATCGAGTGAATTTCAAAATGGCGATACTTACGTGACGATGGAGAAGGTATCTGTGGAAGTTGCCGCGTACCTGGCCCCAGAAATTGCCGAGGAGGAAGATGTCCCTCGAGGGTCGTTTTGGCGGCGCGGTGCCGAACCGACTCCACGGGGTAAGAAGGGAAATGGGGGCGGGGATGGGTGTCCCCGCGTACACGAAAATTGCTCGCACAAAACGATGATTAAAAATTAAACACCGCGGTCGCTTTAACCGAAATTTTTTTTTCCTTTTTTTTTTTTTTTTTTTTTTTTTTTATCCGTTCGTTATTGGCGGACCGTTTGCTGACGGAGGTCATTTTAATTGGATCTCTCCCGTCTCCGCAGCAATTTCCACGCGGTAATAATGAAAGTTAATTATTAACAGGTTTTTCTCGGGGGTGGCGTCGGTGGCAACCGTCTCCCTCAAAAAATACCGAGCAAGGAATGTGATAATAGCCACGCGGCGGAATAACAAGTTTTCGAACGGGTTTTCCCGGCCGTTTAAAGCGAGATTTGGAGATTTTTCAATTTGCGCGCCCGGGACCTACGGGAACGGGAAAAGGATGTTAATGAAAGGAGGTCGAGATTGAATTTTCGCCGGGTTTTCCATCGTGCGAGAAACGGAGAACTGCACGGCCAAGAGGCGAGTGATCCCTCGGTTTTCCCGGAGAAACCCGAAAAAGCCGCAAAGACGGCCGTCAGCGACTGCTAATATTATTACTGTTATCAAACGAATTCGCAATGACGCGATCGGAGCTGACGGAGGTGGGGGGGGGGGGAAACCCCGGTCGGGTTGTCTGCAGAGAACACGCCAAAAAACAATCCCCAATTTCGTTCGCAGAGCTTTTAAAAAATCAATAGCGCGTATTAATTCTTCCTCCTGTTTCGAGCAATGAAAAGAAAAAACAACGTCCCGTTGTCCCTTTCAGCGAATCAGGCCGCGTCTAATGGCAACGCATTTGAAAAATCGTTCCCGGAAAATGGCGTGAAGCCTCCGCGACTCGCGCGCCGCGGGCACAAACCGGGGGGGCCGCGAAAAACCGCCATCTTGAACTATTTTTTTTTCTATTACTTAATATGCAAGCATGAAATTGATTTATATAAAATATAACGTACTATTTAAGGATATTCAAGTTTTTTTTCTTTAAAAAAAAAAAAAAAAAAAGAATAACACGTTGCAAAACATTTATTTTGCTAATTAATGTAATTCGTAATATTTAATGCTGCCATTGCAGGTACACCAAAAGGTATGTTCATTTTCATAAATATATTTTTTTTCTATCAATTTTTTTAATACACCATTCGACACATCTGAAGCACCTAATTTACCTCGATTGCATACGCCATACAAATCGTTCTCTCTGACTTGCTGTTTTCGGCAACTGCTCCGCATCGATTACGTCTGCGGGACCGGATCCGGAGGAGGCATTAACCGTGGTGGCGCAGTTTAAAAATCGGAGCCGGGCAAAGACGAAGGGAAGCACGGAAGGACGGACCTGCGTGCGCACTTGTCTGCCCCCTGCGCGTGCATCCCGTGCGCGACGGTGCCCCCTGCGTGCGGTGCGCGCACGCGGCGGAGCGATGGCCATGCGCAGGAAGCACGGGGGTAAAGCGGAGCGGAACGGGTAGGGGGTGTCGGACGACGACGGATCGACCCCCCGGGGGGCTTCCTAACCGGAAAGCGCGTTCCCATCGCAAGGAAGAATTTGCCCAACCATGATCGACGGCAACGCTCCTGAACGGACCCATCCTGCGCGGATGCCGATCGCAGCATCCTTCGCGGGAGACAAATCTCTCATCTTCTCTCGGCCGCACGTATCACGCGCGCTCAGTCGTCGCAGCGTTAAAAAAAAAAAAAAAAAAAAAAGAAAACGCTGAAAAGCTGCTTTGAAAGTTAATTTTAATGAATGCACGATGATTTATATGAGAATGATTGAATACCCAAATGATTCAACCCATCGTTTCGCATATTCTTCCTTTCATCACGTATTCACATTTAGCATATGCGAAATGTGTGATACGCATGCACGACATTTATTCTTCGATTCGGAGCAAATTAAACGAGAATTATTCTGGTATCCTTGCGCATTTATGAATTTTAAAGGTTTTAGCTATGACTCGAGGTGAAATAATTCATGATATTAAAATTACATGCGCAATTCTGAAGGGGGAGGGGGAGGGGAGAAAATGGAGTCGCGAATGGAGTACGAGTCACTCCTCGGCTGCGAGGCATATTTTCCCGGCGCATGATGGAGCGTCGTGACTCGTCCGGGCTGCATCCCGTCCGGTCCGGAGGGCCCCTTTGCAGCTGGCAAGCACCGAGTTTGTACTCGGGGGAGAATCGATTCCCGCATGCCTCTCTCTTTCCGCGCGAGATTTCCGCCGGAAACGCGACTGGAACTCGCTGCGCGGCAGCCATCACAAACCGATGGCGCAATTTCCCTCTTTATTTTCTTGCGAATTCGCAACAATTACCCCCGCGCCGCATATTTCCGCACTCCCCCGGTGTCTGCATCCGTTATGCGGGGGTTTCCATCCCCCCCCTCTTCCGAGAACTCCCCCTTCGAAAACGCCGGAAATATTTTTCCGGTTTTTTTTTTCTCCTTCGCTTTGCTCGGGATTATTCGCTAGTTATCGAACATCCGGCTCTTCGATTGTTACCCGGGCGAAGCAACCTCAACCCGGTTGAAATCATCTCAATTTTCACGGCAATTTGGCAACGTTCCGCGCGCCCGCGAATCGCCATCATTCTTTTTCCACGTCGATGAATGCGAAACGCGTGGAACGTCGCCCCGACTCGTGCCACGTGGTAAAATTCCAAATCTCTAACGAATCGACGGTGGCAAAAGAGGGAGTCGAACGCCTCAGGATTGAAAACGGTTGTTCCAACGGGCGAGAAATTAAATAAACGCGCGAGGATCTCGCGTACGTTGAACTGCGGCGATTTTCCCTTTTCTTACGTGACAATCTGAATTCGCGCAGAGCTAAAAACGGGAGAAAAAACAATGAAAGCCAAAAAAAAAAATAAAAATTCCACCGACGACGAGAAGCGCTTTTCGTGGAGCTAACCGAAAATAGTTCGGCGAAATTCCGCGGTGACGAGCCACCGCCTCCGATTCAGGAAGCATCGATTAAAAAAACCTTTTTTTTTTTTTTCTTCATTTCCAAACTTGGGCTTTTCGAACGCTCGCCGAAACCTTTTCCTTTTCTCGCTTTTCGAACCTTTCCTTCCTCCGCCGGGAAAACGTGGAACGGGCGAAAGGGAAAATGCCATCGCTTTCGCAAGCTCTTTTTTCGCTTCCGGCGCCGCAAGGAAAAAGCTGTTCCGTGTTTTTTTTCACGTCGGCCATTAAAAAGATTTCGGTTATGCAAATGATCGGCGACTTAGGCGTATCCGCTGCATCCCCGCGATCATCCTTACATAAGCGGAAAATCCGGTGGCGGACAAACAAAATTGCGTATTCTGCGTTTTTGCATTTTTTTTCCTCCCTCTCTCGCGGCTCGCCCCGAAAGAAGGAAAATGAAAAAAAAAAGTGAAATAAAGAGGGAAAAATGTTTTAAAAAAAACACCATATGCCGCACATATTGCGTTTGTTCTTCCGCCACGGCATCGGACCCTCGTGGAAACGACGGTTTCGCTCCTCGCGCCGCGGATCCGTCGATTTTCCTCGATACCCGCACGTCGACGCCGCACACAATGTAACGCGCATATTCGGACGGATGTTCGACAAAGGCGACTTTATGGTAAACCGGAACTCATGCGACGCAACCCCGTGAACCTTAACGTACAGGCGGAGGTGTGACGCATTCTCAATGATGTTGAGAACGCAAGCTGAAAACAAATAATAAAGTTCCGATCGATCCGGTGACGAGCGAAATTTCTCCCCTGGTAAATCCATCATTTCGGAAAAGGAAAATCCGAGGAAATGCAATGGCGAAGAGGCAAATTTATTGCCCTGTTATTTGCTCAATCCCGTTGGGTATTCACTGAAAAATGTCCGAGTTTAATGTTCGTTTAACCGAGTTTTGCTATTGTTCAAACAATCTTTTGAGCAAATATTTACATGCTTCGGTTTTCCCAGTTGTAAGCAAGCAATTTCGCTGCTAATGATACTTCTTCCAGTTGTTCCTTAAATCACGTCCACTTGAGTTGACTCGGCTATTAGCCGTTCCCCGGAGGTTGGGATTTCTTTTCCCGGCGGCTGCCGCCCGATCTCCTTCCACGTTTCGTTTCGGCTCCGTAAAAAGATCAAAAAAAAAATGCGCCCTCGATTTACCGCCGCCCGCGGATGCGACAAGGCAAATTTTTCCGTCGTGTCGCCAAACCGCGATTTTCAACGTTTACCGACGGATCGATTCGCCGCTTGCGTCCGAGCGGCAGAAATCCGGCAAGCGTTTAACCGCGCTCAATCCGTTTTCTTCCATTTATTTATTTATTTTTTTTCAGCGTGGCAACCCTGAAACGTAAAAAGATAAAGAGGAATCATCGGGCTCCGAAGGTGCCCCATTTTTTTTTTCCCCGGAGGATGCGGCGTGATCGCGCTCGCACGTTCGCGGCGATCGATCGGATCGTTTCAAAACTTCTTTTCGCGCCGAGAAGGAAGGGACTGCCGCCGCCTTTGCTGTCGGCAACGCTTTCGCATGATTTGCCGCAATTCAAAGGCAGCGCACCCTCCCGCTCTCCCTTCCCGTCCCGCGCAAAATGATTGCTGTGACCTTTAGCAAAAAAAAAAAAACCTCCGCAACGCGCAATTACATACGTATCTAATTACTCAATGCAATTGAATAATATGTATTACACACACTTCTCTCGTTCCTTGTAAATATTTCATTCTGAACGGTAGGCGAAGCGACGAAACGCGTTCGTTTATTCCCGAGAAACGTCAAATTTTTCATTTTTACATTTAAAAATGGAGAAAAACGACCGTAAACATGAGATTTTTATTGGCAGGAAAGAAAGTACGCGAAAAATGCCATTAAAAGATTCTTTTCTCTCTCTCTCTTTTATGTAAGAACTTTTGCAGTTAAATAACCAAATATTTCCTCGAATCTCGAAAGAATATGGCACATTGTTAGAAAGTAAAATAGCGTAATTTACCGCGTTTTAACGTTCCAAGTTTGACTCTTTAAACTTCTTATTAATTTTTTTTTTCTCTTTTTAATCTCCACTTAAAAACGTGTCGTCGGTTTACGAGCTTGAATCATTCCGTTTCAGTCGTCTCTCTCTGTTTTTTTTTTTTTTTGGTAAAAGTGAAAAAAAAATGAAAATTAAAAATAAAAATTCACTCCTCCGCCGTTTTGCCAAAAGCAAAAGGCAAAACAACTCGTCCATGTGATACATGAATATTGGTTAAATTTTACGTGAGACCGACGGAAAAACGTGACGGGGGCGGGGGGTGAACGGAAAACCCGAAAGGAAAAAGCGGTCCGGGACGAAGACGAACGCACGACTACGCACAAAATCGCGAAGGACGACCGAGCTTTGAGGTTAAAAAGCACAAAAATGACGGAAAACGCAATCTCCGAACGAATTAAGAAACCGATGATTGGATTTTTCCTTCGTTCACTCTGAAACCGAAAAAAATCGTTACCCGTATTGGCGAATCAGCGAAAACAATCCTGAAAAGCCTTCCAAATCGTCTTTCGCGGCCCTCGCGAATTTTCCTTGGAGTAATTAAAATAGGTAATCACGGAGGCACTTCGGTTTACTGCACTTTTTCTCTTTCCCCCCCCCTCCTTCCTCCCACCCATCAAAAACCGTTAAACGAAAATTCAAATTTCGAAGCTTTTTCGTTATGTCGTTTGAATTGATTTATTCAAATTTTAATTTTCTAAATGTTTACGAAACTTAAAAATCAGGAAGAGAAGTCAATGGAATGCGTAAAGCCGTAAATTTATGATGGGAAAAAATTATTTTCGGCTATTTTTAACGGCTTTTCGACTTTTCTTTCTCTTTTGTCCGCAGGTAAATGAAACCCAAATTCTTTTTCGGTTCTTCTTCTGGGTGTCGACAACTCAAAAATGCATTTCATAAAATGAAATTGAAATGGAAAAATATACCTCTTTAACGTATTCCCAATTTGAAGATGATTCATTTCCTAAACCTTTTTTTTTTTCTTTTTCTCTTTCCGTTTGTAACATAAATTGAAAGATTCTTGTTTAGTGTCGCTGGAAAGTATAAAAATGGGCATTTTCAAATAAAACGCTCCAGTTTTCTTTTCTTTTTCCTTTTTCTATTTGCGGGTAGGAAGAAAAAACCGTTAATCACATGATTCTCGAAAAAAAAGACCAAGTTTTTAACTGGTTTTAAAACAAAAATCCGAATTAACTTTTCGATAAGGTGAATTTGCTAAAACCTTACGTAGCAATTATAGTTTTCTTCACTTTTTTTTTTCTTATCCGCGCGAGGGCCGAATTCACCGATGGTATCCTTCATGCTTGTGACCACCATATTCGCGAAACGTTTTTTCAAGTAATTTAAAGCCAGGAATAATTCCAAAACAATTTGATTATTCTTGTTATTCTGTTTGAAATAATCACTGCTGCCAGACTCCATCTCCTATTCAGGTTCTATAAAAGAAAATTTTTGCTTCTCATATTGTTCTTTGTGTGAGTAATTTATGCGGTTTTATTGTCATAAACATCTGCGTATCATAAGGTTTTATCCTTGGGATCGGGACTGCTCCCTCAAAAATATGTCACATCCAGAAATTTTTTTTTTTTTTCCTTTAACTTTTGCTAATTCACTTTTATTTAACAATAGGTTTCGCTTGTGAAAAGATTAAAGTTGGAAGCATCGTTTTTATTGTTCTTTTTTTGCAATACGGTAAACATTTCACCGTTTTTTAAGGCACTTTCTGAGATTTTCCCGAAGTACTTTTTATTTTCCTTTTTTTCACTCGAGTTTGAGGCACATTTTGACTTTAGAACGATATTAACCGAGCACACTGATTAACGGGGTTTTGTTTTGCAGAAACACCATTATGGCTCCTTCTTCAAATAGCTCCCATCAAAAACGAAAGGGACCTGGTGGTACTGTTCCTCCTCACGTTCAGAGATATAACGGCCCTAAAGCAACCCATAGAAACGGAGGATACGAAAGGAGGTGATGATTCTGCGATACGGTTGCCAACTTGGAAAAAAAAAAAAAATTGAGATACCTTTTTTTTTGTTCTTACCTTACGCGGATGCTCTTTCTTCCAGGTCTAAGCAAATTCGCGAAGTTGGCCCGGTCAGTTACGAGAAGCAGATCCGTGTTAGCGTCTCAATTCACATCGCACGTGCCCCATTTGAAGGATACCAACAAGCAGTCTCATTTGGCCCACGTAGGTATTATCGAGGTGGCGCTCTGATATTCGGAAAGTTTCTTTGCTGTTTGAAAAAGAGCTTTTGACGGGAGCGGAGTTCATCGGATGTGGGCGGCGACGGTCACTCAATCGGGATGTCGCCCGCGTGTGCGGCATCCCGTCGCTCCCCGAAGCCAACGCACAGAGGCAAATGCCACCTCCATGGGGTGCACTCGCATCACGGGCGGTTTTTCTCGAAATTTCAGCTCCCGTAACCCGGGGTTTCTCGATGTTTCAGATGATGAGCCTGAGCGCGGACGTATTGCCCCAGTACCGACAGGAAGCCCCGAAAACCCCGCCTCACATTCTCCTCCATTACTGCGCTTTCAAAGCGATCTGGGACTGGATCATCCTCTGCTTAACCTTTTACACCGCGATCATGGTGCCATACAACGTGGCCTTCAAGAACAAGACGTCCGAGGATGTTTCCCTCCTCGTCGTTGATTCCATCGTCGACGTTATATTCTTCATAGACATAGTCCTCAATTTCCACACGACTTTCGTCGGGCCCGGGGGCGAGGTCGTCTCCGACCCAAAAGTCATCCGCACGAATTACCTCAAAAGCTGGTTCATCATAGATCTTCTCAGCTGTTTGCCGTACGACGTGTTTAACGCGTTCGATCACGACGAAGATGTAAGTAATGCCGCGCCCGGATATGTTCCCGACTGTAATGGAAACACATACGATGACTCTGATGCCTTCGAGGATGACGTAAGTGTGCAAATGAGAAAACTTTTCCTTTATTTTATTTTATTTTTTTTTATAAATTTTGAAAAATCGGTTTTGCTGCTTGATTACGAAGCGGACGCATCGGATTTGATGCCTGTGGCCGTAATCGAACGGCAAAGTTGTTGTTAGAGTTAGCTGCGAATAAATCCGAGGCGGATCGTTTAAAATTTAGAATAACTTAGAGTCGAGTATACATATATACATTTGATTAGAAAGAAGTGATGATAATATAGAACTATTTATCAACACTAAAAGCACAATTTTTATTTTCTTTCTTCTTCTTCTTTTTTTTTTTTTTTTTTTATTTATTTATTTAATGGAATCCATCGAGGAAGTGGACGGTCTCCTCTTTTAACTCTGCTTTGAAATTTTCAGTATAACAATAGCATGTTCCATTTAAGCTATTCATATGAAGAAGGGTGTGTCGAATTTTGTCTTTAAAACCTATGCTTTGGAAAAAATTTATACATGCAGTGTTGCCAAACAAGGATCGCCCCAACGTGAAGGTGCCTAAAACTAACATCATAATTCGGATTTAAACTTGTTCGCGTACTCATTATTTTATTTTATTTTATTTTATTTATGCTACGAGAAAATGTCGGCGAAGATCCGAGGCACGCATCGAGCGCAACAGAAGCGACCGCTTCTGACACGGCCGCGTCCCCGAGGCCGATAACCCACGACGATATTACGGCGATTTGCATTTGCTCCTTTGTATTATCTTTACTTTTCCACAGAGGTTTATCTTCATTTAAACTTCAAACATCAGGGAATGGAGATGCCGGAGGATTGGCTGCGCTTCTTGTTGCAAAATTTTATTTTAGTTCCTTTTTTTTTTTTTTTTTTTTTTACCCACGTATGAAATCATTTTCCAGTTGGACGTCCAAAGGAATTTATCTTTCCTAATTAATGATCGTAATTTTTATGCAAATGAACATTTTAAAATTCCGTATTAAAAATTAAACTTTTCTCCGGCGACGGTATCTTGATGCAAAAATATGTTGAGGAACAGTTCCTTGATAATTTCGTAAGCAGTACATTTTTTTTTTCTAAAGCCCAGAACTTAAAATGAAAAATAAATTTAATTATTACATTGTGTAGCTTTTAATATTTTTTTCAAAATATTCCCTCCATCCCCCTTTTATTTCTTGATTTTATTATTAAAAAGAATATATATATATGTACTGCTGTGAGGGATGCTGTACAACTCGTGCTGTATCTAATCAAATTTCTTATTCCGTAAAGGTTTTAAAGATTAATTTGGGACGCCCTGTATTGTAATTATGTAAATCAACTTGAAGTATCAACTTACTAACAAAATGCTTTCAAACGCTGTACAAATTGATTTTGCTTTACATAAGAATGAAATTATGATTTATTATTTTTTTTACATATATAAATATAAAAAGTATATAATAAAACAAATTGTATCATGTGATCAGCCTCTTAAACTCCATAGATAATGTTATGTATTTTTAATAAAATAAGGGTAAGAATCTCGTAATTGTAATTTCGGGTTTCTGTTATTTCTGCCCGATGGTAATTATTATGGTGAGTTTTTTTCGTTTGCCCCTGCTCACCGTATGGTGATCTCTTACTGAGTAAATAACATTTATAATGTTAGACATTAATACCATAAACCGCGCTGCAATGATTTTTTTTAATGCCGGCTTTCAAATCGTAAATTGGGATTTAAGGATTTGGATTGTCTTTGCGTGAGACGCGAATTAACTGCACTTACTTCCATTCAAGCCTCTCTCTCTCTCTCTCTCTCTGTCTCTCTCTCTCCCTCCCCCCCCCCCATTTCAGCCTTCAGGTCTCAGGTCCCAGAGAACCTTTGACAATTGTTTTCGCTGCGGTCCTGAGATCGGTTCGGATTTCTTTTATTTTCCAGTGAAGCCGCCCGAAAAGGAGGAATTTTCGTTTTCTCCTCCTTCATACCATTGGATTGTTCCCGGCGAGGTTGAACTGCCAGGTAAAATTTTTGTTACGTTCAACCTTTTCGGAAAGAATCCAAAACTTTTCAACGATCACTGGTCAAGCAGCGTTGCCAAAAACCCCTGCTTTTTGGGAGGGCTTTGCTTAGAACTAATCTCGTCGCGATATCCTGCCGCGACACGCAAAACCCGAATACTTTCTTCCCTTCTCCGTTTTTTCCGCGCCCCGATATTTTTCCTTCTGGAGCAGAAACGAGAAATTAGAATCGACAGGCGTCCGTCCCGAAGCTGCCTTTTCGGTTGAAGACGTCTCCGCAGCTTTTTAACGAGATAAGCGGAAAAAAAGCACCAAAAAAAAAAAAAAAAAAAAAAGAAAAACGGCTTTTCTTCAACCCTGTCTTCATATTTATAATCTCCTGCTTTAATCTAACATTCCGACCCGCTAAATTTAATGTATTGTCAAACAATCTTAACTCCATCAATTATTTTGATGCGGAAAATTAGATGTTATAGTATATACTTAAATCATATCTTTATGTTAATTTAAAAAAAAAAAAAAATGGTGATCGTGATTAGATTTGCGAAACTGATGCCTAAGATCAGAAACCTGTTATTAAATCGACGATTATCGAAATTAATTTCCAGCAAACGATTTTGAAAATGTCTTTGTACCGATTTTTCAAAAGAAAATAAAATAAAATAAAATGTTCTTCAATACGATCCGGTCCAGGTTCAAGTTTGACAACCCTGATTTTCAAGGACAAACCGAATAAGAAGGTATTTCACAACACAAAAAAAAATGTTTTATTCCATGTCTTATTTAAAGTGTTTAGTTTGATGTGCTCGCTTCTATTGTATTGCCAGGGGTAACTTAAAAGTATGGAGTTACACAAAGAGAAAAAAAAATTGTTCCATTCATAAGAAAAATGCTTTTTACGCCGTTTAAAATTGGCCCCTGGTTGGACTATAATAGAAGTTGTATGTGAAGCAAAAATGGGATGAAATGAATTGCTTAAAATTAAAAATATAAAGGACATACTTGAATTTGAACATTTTTCCATTGGAAAAAAAAAAAAAAAAAAAAAAGCATTTTTTTTTTTCTCACCTGCATCTCGCACTAAACTGATGCATATGAAACAACCGGTTTCATTTGGTATTTTGATATATTAATAATATAATTATTTATTCAAAATAATCGGCAATGGGCAGTCCGCGGATATTCAATTATGTTTGCCTTTTATTGATGCATTTTATCAGGTACATTTCACTCTTTTCGACCTGAATTAATTCCACGTAAGAGCGTTGACTTCAAAAATCAATTTGAATCTATCGCGTTAGAATCTAAGCCCATTTGGCTATCCGAGAACGCTAATTGTCATTTCGCAAGCATTTTCTCAATCGTTTCTTTCATAAGCTTTGTGCAACTTTTCCCGTTCGCATGTGGCTGGAATCCTCGGACGCATCCTTTCAGCAGGCGTCGTTCTCGCTTGGGGCCCGCAGCGCGGGTCGCCGGCATTTTTCGTCTCTGTTGGCCGGAATTTTCCTCTGAAACGATTCCCCCCCCCCCCGAATGGCCCTTCTTCCTCGTTCTCGGCCCCCCCCCCGCGTATTGTTGCTCCCCCGGGACCTTTCCCGAACGGACCGCGGTTCAGAAATCTTTCGTCTCGTTCACTTTGTATATTTTCGCATTTTCCACCTTATCGTTTGAACAATCGAAACGATTCGGTGCCTTTTCATTGTATAATTCACGCCGAACAATTAAACGTGTATGCGAGCGCGATGCGATCAGTAATATCGTATGTATCAGCCTGAATAGAAATAATTGATACGTGTAATATAATGTAAGGCACTGTTCTGAAACAATACGTGATCAAATGGTTATTACATATCATTATTATAATTTATCCATATAAGTAATTCATTTGCTCCTGAGTTACATAGAATATCCGTTTCGTTTTTGCCTCCGAAATCAGATCTCGACGCCTCGTTTTATCGAAATTGTTAACGCTGATTTAGAGGAAAGAATGACATGTTGCTTGCATGAAGTGCCAAGATTAATCCTTCCAGCGTGGGGGTCTCCTGTAGAACCTGCTTCTCGGTACATGTGCCGATTCCGCTGCTTGGATGACCTCTTTAATGCAAGGTTTTTTTTTGCAAATTTAAATATCGCATTCTTTATGCATATGCTGTCTACATAATGTAACATTTAAGCTTGCACGTATGTCTGCTTATGAATGTTGATTAAAATAATTAGCATGTTGTCAAAAAAAATTGAAATTTTACAAAAATTTTGGAAACTTATTTTAATTAACATCCAACCGGCAAAGCAAAATTATGTGTATGTGCATCTGTATTTGTGTGTGTACTCCATATGATATTAATAAAGAACCGGTCAGAAAGCAAACTGCAGGTATATAATAAAGTAACATCTTTCTGTAAATGTTCCCGAATATGTTGGTAACCGTGATGAATAGTAATAAACGAATCTACGAGTCAATAGAGTCAATACTTTATGGAACAAACTAAAATAACTAAAAACTTGCATAGATATACATACAATATGACTCACGTATTCGTTCGCATAGATTTCCTTTTGTAAACTATTATATTTTAATTTGTCTTTAATTTGCAATATGAATTTCCATATATATATATAATATTTTTTCAAATATAAATAAAATAACATGTTAATGTTATTGTTGCATTTAAATAAACAAAATTAATTACTTGGGGTTAACTATGTTGTATTTAATAGTGGAGTCACAACACTTTTGAGGTTTTATTATGTTTGTAACTCATTTTACGATGAATAATTTTTACATGTATACGTATTATATATATTATCCAATTCGATTAAACAAAAATCGAGAAGGGGTTTTGCAATACAATTTTTTTCTGAATCGTTCCACGGGGAAACTGGAAAAACGTTATTAGCCTAGCTGATCGCATATGTATTTCCTCTTCCAGGGAATCGGTTCTTTGTTTAGTGCCCTGAAAGTGGTTCGCCTCCTGCGCTTGGGAAGGGTGGTTCGCAAGCTCGACAGATACCTCGAATATGGTGCCGCCATGCTAATTCTACTTCTTTGTTTCTACATGTTAGTTGCTCATTGGCTCGCCTGCATTTGGTAAGACCCTTAGAAAATGGCGATTCAACTTTGGGGAGAAAATATTTCACTTTCACAAAGCTCGAATCTTATTCCGTCAGGTACTCCATAGGAAGGTCGGACGCGGATAACGGAATCCAGTACAGTTGGCTCTGGAAGTTGGCAAACGTCACGCAGTCTCCTTATTCATACATATGGTCGAATGATTCGGGAGGTCCGGAACTGATAAACGGACCGAGCAGGAAGACCATGTACGTGACGGCTTTGTACTTCACCATGACTTGCATGACGAGCGTCGGGTTCGGTAACGTGGCTGCAGAAACGGACAACGAAAAGATCTTCACAATTTGCATGATGATAATTGCAGGTCGGGGGAAAGCGCTCGCATTCTCGCCTCGAGCCGGGCGAGGGAGGGAAATCCTTTTCTCAAGGTGGAACCTTTTAATTTTTCAGCCCTTCTATACGCGACGATTTTCGGTCACGTGACGACAATCATACAGCAAATGACTTCGGCCACGGCGAAGTACCACGACATGCTGAACAACGTCAGGGAGTTCATGAAGCTGAACGAGGTGCCGAAGGCCCTGTCCGAGCGGGTCATGGACTACGTGGTTTCCACGTGGGCGATGACCAAGGGGTTGGACACCGATAAGGTAAATCAGGTCAGGATCGAACGGACTAATTCCCGGATCATTCATTATTTTCGATTTTCTTTTTTACATTTAAATACTAAGTAGATTTAAATATTGAAGTTTTTTCGGATTCTGGCTTTCCACGCGGGGAAACGTTTACGTTCTGCTGACGTGGGGCAAGGGCGGACCGAGGAGGTTCAGAGGAATAATCGAAACTTTAAAGAGTCACAGACAGGGGATTCGTTAATGGCGAAGTGGAGGGAGGAAATAGAAAAAGGGAAATAATAGCGATATTTTCTATTAATATAGAATAATTATTTGCATTGTTTGGGGCGAACGTCTGATCCTGCTGCCTCAGCCTTCGAATCGCTTTATCTTCACTCGAGAGATTAACAATATGCGATTGTTGGGTACACTCAAGATAATTATTTCCATGCTCGAAATCGGGGTGCGAGTTAATTCGAAAAGCTCGTTTTAACAGCTTAACTATCTCCTATCTACAGCGATCTCCCCGTCGCGATTCCCTTTTTATCTAATTAGAGTAATTCACACTTTGTTTCTCTCTAAACCCTTTTAACCTCCGAGCAGATCGCTATCTCGTTAAATGTAAACGTTTCCTCGCCCTTTTTTCTTCCTTTTTTTTTTCATTTTTCTCTCTTTTTAAACATTTTTCGCACTCGTTCGCTCGTAAGTCAGGCTGGGAAAGATGGTTTTCGTCGCGCCTTTTCCGACGCCCATCCCAAAATCGCGGGGGTGAAAAGAAAAAAGGAGAAGTTGTCGGAGCCTTAAACGCACGCTCGCGTCGCTCCCGGTGCCGATTGTGCGATCGGCCGGACGCCGCCTGCAACAGCGCACGATCTAACAGGTAGTCGCGTCCTCTTTGGTAACTGCCAAAGTTATCTGCCTGGATGTGGCGGTCCGGATCGACTTCCGTTCGAGTCGCGACTCTTCGGTAGAGGCAAAATCAATTTGCCTTTTAAGTAACCGGTTCTAGAACAATTTTTAATCTTCTCACCTCAAATAAAGTGAAAGTAAGGCGAAGCTTAAGAAAATGCTAAAATTGTTCTCACAGCCAACTTCCATCGCCAGTTAAATTTACGGTTATAAACTAACAATGGTTCTTTACCGGAGCCTATTGTGTAAATTCATTTGAAATATGCATTTTCCTTTACTTACCACTATGCAGTTGTTTTTTTTTTTTTTTTTTCTTTTTTTTTTTTTTTTTTTTTTTTTTTTTTTTACGTTCATATATAAATTTTTATTCGTTGTAATATAAACCGAAATTAAGGAATGTCTTGATAAATGATGGTCCCAGTGACGTGGGTTCACATTCTCTTCGAGATTTTGCGCTGTAACCATATTAATTCAATAATTACAGAAAGACTTGATGGTCCGAACGTGTTGAAATTCAACGTGTCTTTTGACCGCCATCGAATCCTGCCATTTTTTTTTTTTTGAACGTCCACATTCGCTTCCTTCCCGCTCCTCACCTCCCCGAACATCGCGAAACGGAAAAGGTAAGTTTGTCGTTCGTAAAACTTAAAAGCTTGACTTATGACGCTTTTACGAAACAAAAATCTTACGTTTGGACAAACTTTCAACGGCCTTTTTTCAAATTTTTCTAACCACGCAGAAAGCATAATGTTTTTTGTTAAGTAATGAAATATCCGGTTTGAGATTAGCCTGTAAAACGATCAGAAGTAGCTGTTTGCTTATCTAAAATAGAATACGTTTTCTTATTCCGCTTTTATCATTTTTAGCGTATGCTCAGTCTAGATTCTTACAAAAGTTCTTTTTTATATTTAAAGATTATTAGGTGATTTATTGGTTTAGCGTTGGATTCTTCGGATCAGTTGTCACCGTCGTTTCTTCGACTGTCCGGATTGTTGTTAAAATTTCTGAGAGGCCTCACATCCGACGAAGGAACTTTTCGTATCGAGCATTATAAAGCAAACGCCACGTCTTTATGTGTATCCGCTAATTACGGTGATATAATTACGCTAACATAAGCGAGGCCACGAAAGTGCATTCCATCGAGTGCCAACTATTAAAGGTTCGGCTAAATATCGTGCCGTTCGGATTATTCCCGCAGTTCAGCTAAAAATGTTCCCGAACGCCGGAACCGACCAAGCCCGAATAACCTCGAAAGCCGACTGATGACAGTAAAGGCGGGAATTATGAAAATTCAGAAGATGTTAGCATTGCGGAATGATTTGTTATGAAAGATGCATGCGGTTTTCTTTTCAGTAAGATCACAAGACGTGACTTTCATTCCTCTGGTAAAGTTGTTGAACATTTAGATAAAACACAGATTTTAAGGCAAATTCAGAGATGATCGGTTTTTTTGATGGCCGGAAACCGGTGGACGTTCTCGCGGGCTGTCATCCGGGCCTGCTGGGTCCGCTGGGGTCTGGCCTAACTGCAACCACCCCGGTGAATTCCGGCTTCAGAATTCGACGAGCTCCGGCTTGCGGTCCCTCGCGAATTTCAATCCATTTACGGAGCACATCGAACTCTATTTGTGTCACCATCTTCCCCGATGGTACCGATGAAGACATCGAAGATTCGGATCTCGATTGTCCGATTGCCGTCCATGCACCGAGCTCGGCCACGTCATGGGGGACGAGAGATCTGCCACGCATGCTCCCCAGAGGCGGAGTAATTTACTCTGCCCGTAGAGGAGGGAATGGGAGACAACAAAGTCGACGGGAATTAATTTGGAAATTTCAGATAATTGGTTACGCTAATAACTGTTGTGCTGCTGAAAATGAAAATATGAATTATTGGTAACGAATGGAATCACTCAAAAAGGTCGTCTTCGTTTTCTAGGTTCTAAACTATTGTCCAAAAGACATGAAGGCCGACATATGCGTCCATCTCAACAGGAAAGTGTTCAACGAGCATCCTGCGTTCCGACTAGCATCCGACGGCTGTCTCAGGGCCCTCGCGATGCACTTCACGATGAGCCATTCTGCTCCGGGTGATCTTCTGTACCACACCGGAGAAAGCATCGACAGCCTCTGCTTTATAGTGACCGGTAGCTTGGAGGTTATCCAGGACGACGAGGTCGTCGCGATACTGGGTAAATTTTGGAGAGACGAATTTCTGTTAAGACGAAAAAGTCCCCGAACTGATTTCCAATCGTTTTTTTTCCCATTCGAGGCAAGGGAGACGTTTTCGGTGATTCCTTCTGGAAGGACAATGCAGTCGGCCAGTCCGCGGCCAACATTAGAGCCCTCACTTACTGTGATCTTCACTTGATAAAACGAGATAAATTGCTGGAGGTTTTGGATTTTTATCAGGCGTTCGCCAATTCCTTCGCCAGAAACTTAATTCTCACATACAATTTGAGGCATAGGGTACGTATCCCGGATGAAAGCGTTAAATTTGTTTCCTCCGAATAGTGTCATTAATTTCTTTGATTTTTCAGCTGATATTCAGGAAAGTGGCCGACGTGAGACGCGAAAAGGAACTGGCTGAAAGGCGAAAAAATGAACCGCAACTCGATCAGAACCAAGATCAACTGGTCCGCAAGATCTTCTCGAAGTTTAGGAGGGACAGAGCTCAGGCACAACCTCAGACGCCGTCAGTCCAAAGTCAGGCGTCGCCGGACATTGAAAAGGGTAGCGAAAAGGGTGACAGTGACGGAGGCTCGATTGGGGAAGGTGCGAAAATTAAAAACTCTTAAACTTTTGAGCTCCTTTAGATAAACCAAATAAATTTTGTCGCTTAAAACGATAATTAAAACATACAAAAAATATATTTTCCACGTTTGGCATGCGTTACGTGTCTACGGTCGAAAGAAATAATATACAACTTAAAGCAATAAAAATTTAGTGTTTTGCTCGTATTTTATTTTTTTATAGGTGGCAGTAAAGCCGTACGTGTAATGTCTATGACTAAACTTAGTTCGGTAACTGAAAAAGAAGACTGCAATACGAGTTCAACTGGCTTAGGCGGAACTTGTACAACGCTTGTTCCTGTGTCTTCCGTTAAAACCCGGCCGCCTGCATCAGTTAGAACCAGCAAATGGGGTCGTTTGCTGGGCAGCAGCAGCGTGGATTCCGGGAGCGAAATGCCGAGTACCGGTACCAATGGCCAACAGCGAAGTTCATCCGCCACCGGTTAGTAAAAATTTCATGAAATCATTACAAGAGAATGCGAACGGATCTTCAGTTATGACTTGGAAAGCATTCGGGGACGATGGTCGGATATTTTCGATTCATCTAAAGCACATCATTGCCGCATGACGATGGGTTTTTTCGAGCGAAAACCATAAACTAAATCCTTTAAGCTTTATGCTTTAGAAAATTCCATCTGAATGAGAAAAAGAAAGATTTTTTTTTCTCAGGAAACGGGAAAGAGAGCTCAAAATCGGGTCAACATAATGGAAACGGTACCGGCGGCAGTAACGGAAACGGCCTTCCACCACCTCAGGGAAGCGGCAATAAAGTATTCCCGAAAATTCAGAAAGTCTCGTCGACATCAACCGCGGGAACCGTCGCCGGGCACATCACTCGCCAAGACACAATTGAGGAATTAGTCGAAATGGACGACAGCAGAACCATTTTAAGGGCGATAACCTCCGCGCCAGCGCCCGCCACCACGTCTTCTTCATCACTGAGGAAAATAGACACGATCATCGACACGAGACAGGCACCGATCTTGCGAAAATTCGATTCCTACGACAGCGGTCTAATAAAAAGCGTCGATCACAAATTTGACAAAGACAGCAGCGTCATTGGTTACGGAGGGGAACGATCCGGTACTCCGGTGACGATAGTCCCTCCGCAGCACATTCTCCCGAACACGGAATACAAAGAAATAATGTCGAACATTATGGATTTCAAAATAGACGTGAAATTAGAAGTGCAAAGGATTAATCAAAAAATATGCAGGGTGGAAGAATTGTTAAACGATTTGATCGGAAGGTTAAGCGAGGGAAATCAGAAATCAGAAGGAGAGGACGGGAGCGATTTCTTCTCGAAAACCGCGGGGCAACAGAGGTGCATCAAGGTAACTGCAAGAGCGAGCTCTGCGATCGGAGTCTCCAGCACGACAATACCAAGCTTGACGGGGGAGAGGTTGGCAGCTTTAATTTTTTTCACAACCCAATCGATAATTTACGGGAACTCAACACGCCGAACGCTCTTTTCAGGCCTTACACGGCTGGTGGAACGAACGACGGGTCCAGTTCCGTCGGATCCATCATACTCCGGAAGAGGAAGAGCAAATCGAGGGTAAAATCGGCGGCACCGACCGTACCGACGCAGCCTCCGACGCCGGTCTCGTCGGAACCCGTTCCGCCCTCCGGGGAGGAGGACAGGCAGAAGGACGAGGAGCGTAGGGCGCAACTTAGAAAGTCCTCCGAATTCGTATAGTGGAAAATATTTTTCGAAACTTTCTCGAGTCACAGGGTGGTTCTGCGAGCGCTCCGGAGTCTAAATCTGCCTTCTTTCCCGGGGGCACAATCTCCAGCGGGAACGGTTTCTTTTTCCCTTGGGTCTCCTCCTTCGTTAGCTCCCTTTCCCAACATCGGCCGGGATACGGAAGTTGGACGACGAAATATTCCATCGCTCGATGACATCGGCAACGGGACGACGTTAAAAGAGTATTTATTCACGCTTTGCCTAAACCATTAAATTTTTTGAAGGATTTGCATGCGTCCTTTGGCGAAAAAGCCGCTTGTGCTTATGTATTAATGCGCCGATATCGGAAACAACAAAATTCCACGTAGACTGCGGGTTTCCCCGCAGCCAACTGTCGAAAAATAGAAGAAACTGGATTTCTTTTTTTTTTTTTTTTTTTACATTCTCAAAAACTTCCCCCGAAAGCGACGATCTTCAGACTTTCCAATCCGAACAAGTTTCTTTTTCAACTCAGTCAACGGGATCGTTAGTCGGTTCGTTAAAAGTTCCCGTGGACCATTTGTATCTCGACAGTTCTCACGTGGCATTGCATGATCCAGTCAGAGGATGGATGAAATCCTGGCCTTATTTAATAAATAACGAAATAAAAAATAAAAAAAAAAAAAAAAAGAAAAACAACGCGCCTTTTGGTATCCCGAACATTTTTTGCAACGAATAACGACAAACTCGGAACGCGTTAAAACATAAAACTCGAAAGGTATTTAAACAAGGGCAATTCAGCTGTGAGAGGGGTGGTCACCCCCCGAGCACCGGGACATTCGGATCGCTCACATTTGAATTGGTCGCGGGACGCTCCCGAGGGAGCTCCCGCAATTTATTTATTACTAAAAGACATTTTTTTTCTTTTTTTTAAACGAACAAAAAAAGTTAATAAGCAATATCTAGTAAAGATAAATATTAATTAGAGAGATAAATATTATCGATATAATATCAATTTTATTTTTTATTGAAAAACAAAAAAAAAAAAATAGCAACGGAAATGGAAAAGCAGCCGAAAGTGGCGTCGCACGCGACGGGGCGGAAGGAAGAGGAAAAGTTGCTTTTTCATTTCCTCGACGATGTTACCGATGCGGCGGATTTTGATTAATGAAACCTTAGGACAAATTTATTTAATGAAAACGCGATCCCTGAGACGGTTTTCTTTCCTCCTTCGGTTCGGTCCGGGGGTGCGTGCGCGCGGGGGCAAATTCAAAAACTCGGTTGGCTCCGGCCTCGCGGCGGAGGCCGAAAAACGAAGCTGAATTCGGCGTTGATCAAAGCCCGCCGCCATTGTTGCAATTTTAAGTTTTTCTTCTCTTTATCTGATCCTTTTTTTTTTTTTTTTTTTTTTAATCTGAGGAAATTCGCTTGAGAAACGACCCCATCGTTATTTCCCTGCACTTTTTCCGGGTTTCGCGTGATTGCGGTGGGGTTGATTGTCGATGCACCTCGGAATTTTTTTCTTTTTTTTTTTTTCACTTTGCCGGTTTCGCGGCGGGCCGAGCCGCTTTCACGATCCGGATGCTTCACTTTCGTTTGAGCGGTTTCCCTCTTCCCGACGAGCTGACGGCGACCAGTTTTCACCGCCTTCCCGAAAATGTCGCGTCGTCGGCTTCGACAGTCGGCGGGCGATGACGGACCCAATCGAATCGAAATTTTCATCGCGCCGAAGGAACAAGGTCTTTTGGAGGGGAGGGGAAGGGGCAAAGGAAAATCGATAATCAACCCTAAACGTATTTTTTTTTTTTTTTTCCGTTTTGAAATGCAATCGGATGTAAAAATCTGGTTAGAAAAAATTTTCGAAGCATTGCCTCCGCTCTCCTCGGGTTTCTCCCTGCCGCCACCGCCGGTGGCGTTCCTCGCTGCGAAGTTCTTTTAAAGGATCGCAGACCGAGAATGCGACGGGGAAGGGAAGAAACGCCCTTAGCATTTGGGGGTTGGTCGAAGATTTCGACGAAATTTTCCCAGGCGAAGAAAGTAAAAAGCGAGCGTTTTGCGTCGTTTCCCTATTTTTCCTTTTTTTCAAATCCAACTTCCCCATGTGCTCCTTCGCGTTTTTTCCTTTCTATTTCTGAAACTGTCAACCGCAGGGCCGACAACGGAGGAGATCGTAACGTTCCCGAGAAAACCACTTAAAAATCACACACACACAAATAATATGAAACAAGAGCAAGGAAAGCGGTACATCCGGTTATCTATAAAAAAAAAAAGTATGCTTCCAATTTAATAGTAGTTTACAATTTAATTGAGAAACTAATTAAAAAAGGAAAAAGAAAAATAAACAATTTAAATGGATCGGAATCAGGTTTTTGCTCGAACCATACGCCTCCATTAAAGGCAGTTACAAATAAATGTTATTATCTTATCGAAGGTCACCGTTGTGGACCGAGTTTGTTTCCCCGACCATCAATGTCACCCTGACTTCGTCTGTAAAAAGGAAAAAAAAAAAAATATGAAAATTTACAACCATTTGCATTTCAGATTTTAACCGTCTTCTTTCCTCCATCCGCTCTTTCGATCGTGCATTTTTCACCGTGTAAAACTCACGCGCATCTCGCAATTCGCCTTTCGCTGACATTTTTCATTTCCCCGCTCGGAAAAACTCAAGGAATATCCTTCTCTGAGTCAATTTGTACACACACCACACACACACACACAGAATTAGCCGCCACATAAAAAGAATCTCAAACGAATATTTTTATTACCGTTTCATTTAAACGAATCCTAGAATCTTCTTTTATATTTTTGGACTTAATATTAAATTCTAACAAGACAAAAGCAAAAAAAAAACGGATTATAAATGAAAATATATAAAAAAAAAAAGTTTTAATATTTAATATAAAAGAAAAAGGTTAAATTTTTAATAAACTATTAATGTGAATTTCTATTGCTTATATAAAAAATTTTATGATTAATAATAAAATTTGAACGAAAAGAGTGGGACATTCATTCCCGCTTCCGGTGCATGTGATCCGACGGCGGGGAAAAAATTTCCCTTTTCCCTCCGCGACCTTCGCGGATCCTCACTTTATTAACGGTCGTTTTTCCGACAACGAGTGGATTTGTTTTTCTTCGGTGCTAAAAAAAAAAAAAAAAAAAAAAAAAAAGGCAAACCGGACGTCAAACGCACATCAGAAACGTATTTTTTCTTTTTTTCCGGTAAGTATCAAGAATAGATTTTAACGTTCGCGATTTTAATTTTCGCACGGAAGCTTAGGGGAAAAAAAATATATATATATATATATATAAATAAAAGGAGGAGGGAATTCTCGGTAATTGAGCGGCCGAAGCGGCCATTTCAAGCTCATTTTGACGTCCGGCCGCAGCCCGAGGATATCCGTTTTGTTTTTCATCCGCGGGCCGCCTCGTTCGGCGTACGAAAGAGCGTCGCATCGCATTTCGTTTAAAAAAAAAAAAAAATGCTGCTTTTCTAAAAAGGAAAAACAAAGGCGACTGATAGAATAACGGTAAATGTATTTTTCACAAACCAGAAGGGAACAAATCAGAATGGAAGGTGAGTCTTTTTTTCTTTTTTCCTTAGCGTTAATCAAAACAACGACAAAAAAAATAAAAAAAATAAAAAAAAAAAAAAAAAGGTTATTTGGTTATTTTAGCCAACGCGACTGGGATATATGAAGATATTTTTTAAATCCCGAACGAGGAATGCGGTTCTATCAATGCCAAGGATAGCAGGAATTCGTTTTATTCTAAAAAAAGTGACCTTTGATTTAGCCACCACGTCCGGAGAATGTGAAAAATTTTCGTTGCGAGACGATATAACGGTTATGCGATTCGTGGGGGAAAGCCTCGCTTCGGAGGAAAAGCGGAAGGAAAGGAGGATGGAACGGGCTGCGGCCGAAACGCTGCCGGCCGAAAAGTGACTTCGAGGCGAGCGGAAGAGAAACGAATTTCTCCGTTTCTTTCGGTGCCGGGTGAATTATCATTTTACAATTCGCGGGCGGGTGATCGGTGGGTGGGGGGGAGGCGG